>JAGTTL010000847.1:4828-29500 GCA_036851935.1 Coregonus suidteri
CTCTTCAGCATCCACCACTTTCCTTATCCTTCTGCCCTCCCCAAAACCCTTCGGGGAAGTTCGGGAACAAAAGAACCTTTGGAAACTTTTCCAGCCCTTTTTCAAAAATGCAAAATATTCTCCTCAAGAAAACTGAAATAAAAAAGTAAATGGGTTTGAAAAGAAAGAAATGTTTTCTCTTTAACCCCTTTAAATAAATGATTGACAGATAAAATTTACTTGAGGTAAACAAAAAAAAATGTACATAACGGACCCTACATGAATTGGGGCCGGGGCTGTTTGATGACCGGGGAAAACTGACCAAGGGAAAATTTCTCTGACTCTGATCTTTCCTTTTGGGTTTTCTGTGGACAAAACAGGGAGATTACTCTCCTCTTTCCGGGGAAAGTGAAAACACACACACACACACACCACACACACACCACACACAAAAACACACCACACAACACACAAAAACCCCCCACAACCCCAACACACCACCACCACACCCCACACACACACACAAAACACACAACCACACCCCACACCAACACACCACACAACACACACCCACCCCACACAGGGAATTTGTGTTATTTTAAATTTTTTTTCGGACTGAAAAGGGAAAAAAAAGGGTTACCTTTGGATTTGAAAAAAAACCCAAAAAAAAAGGGTTTTAAAAGGGGAGAAAAATGACTAGAGCCATGTTTTTTTAACTAGGACCATGACCCTATGATTTTCTTCCTTTTTTCATAAAAAATTTCCCCTCTCAAAACCCATGGGACTTCAAGCCCCCTTAAACCCCCAGGGACCAACAGCTGGTACAGGGGAGGGCGGGGTCTCTCCTGTTTTGATTGGGTTAAACAAAACAAGACAAACTTACGTGTTCATCTCCTGAGTTTTCAGATGGGGAAACAAAAAAAGATTTTTTTCCCAAAACCCGCTATATATCCTTTTTTAAAAATGTTTGAAAATTGTTTCTTTGTTTAAAAAAAATTTATCAAAAAAATGGTTTTTTTTTTCACAAATTAATCATGGCTGGTTTGTTAAAGGGAAAATCTGGGGTTTTGTTTAAAAATAAATTTACAAAATGGCACTTTTCGAGGGGGGGACAAATGTTCTCCCTACGTCCTCTAGTGTCGAAAAAATCCCGGGGTTTGTAGTGTAAAAAAATCCCCGTGTTGTAGTGTATTTTGCCAAAATAAACGGTCGAAATCTAGTGTAGTAAACCCCAAGCATGCCTGTACTTTAACAATACTTTTTTAAACCGGGGAAAGGGAAGTTTCACCTCTCCCAAAAAAAAAGACGAAAACAGACAGTTCTCATAGCCCAAACAACTTTTAACGGAGCTCCAAAGCATAGAACCAAAAATTCTAAAACCCCCAAACAAAATTTTTAAGATTTTAAATTCCCAATAAAAATGGCCCTCAAGGTCACGTTAGCTGCAGCAGAAAACACAATGAGCTTTTAGCATTAGTTTATTTATTAGAAATTTGCAACATGTGGCTTGAAAAAAAGGCAACAAAAAAACCCCTGCATTGCCCCTTTTTTCTTTGCCCTTGGCCCTCCCCTTTTTAGAGGCCGGGGTTCTGGATATTCTTATGAGAGGCCCCCCCAAAAAAATCCCCGTGGGATAAAAGAAAGCAAAACCCTTGAAAAAAGGAATTCATTCCATCCCGTCCCAGACGGGACCCAAAACACCTAATGCGTTAGAGGTTTTGGGCCCCATCCATGATGGCCTCGTTTCGGTCTTTCCAGCCCCCAATTTCCCAAATCTTACTTTTTATCGGGCCTTTAAAACTCCCTTTGAAATATCTCCCTTATTCACTACCCATGGGTTTGTTCTAAAATTCCTTTAAGCCTATTCCTTCCCCTTTTTTGCGCCGTTCCCAATGAAACCAAAACTTTTAGAAAAATTTTACAAACCCTTAGTCGCAGCAAAAAAACCCAACCCAGAAACACCCCAAAGGGAAATTTTCCCACGGTACCCCCCCTTTTCCCAACCCCCATCATAAGCCAACGAACCAACAGCGCCGGGGTCTTCCCCCGCCATGCCCGCTCCAAAAGGCCATTTATTTTAAAAATCCCAGCCCCATCTCGCATTTTAAAATTTCAACCGCTTTTTTAAATCCTTCGTTTGTTTGTAAAAATTGAAAAGACTTGGAAAACTTTGTTTTTAGTCCAATTTCTTGTAAAGTTTCGGCGGTCACGGGAGGGGAAAAGATAAAACAGGGTTGATTTTATGTTTTAGTGGAGGTTTTCCTGGCTTTAAAGAACGCAGTAGTGAAAAAACGCATCTAAGGGAGGCACTTGGCTGTTCTACAAAGTGATCGGGGCAGTCGGTAATAAGGGCCCTTTCCCAAGGGCCCTTTGAATTTTGAAACGTTGGTTTTTGGGGAAACAGCTGGGAGATTTAAAAAGGCTCCTACAAAGGTTTCTATGTTTAAATTTAAGCCTTAAATGTTTTTGGGGAAAACCCGGGGGGCCAGAATCCCCGTGGAAAATGTTGTGAAAAAAAAGGGGCTTGGGCCCCTAAAAACCCTTTTTATTAGATTTTAACACCGTTTTGTGGTGACATTCTGCTACTGATACCCCAAGGGAACGGGATAAAAAAAGGTTTGGGGTGCTCCTCTAGGATATGGGGGCCCCATATCTGAAGTACAGTACCAGTAAAAGGGGGGAAACAAAACCAAATCTTTAAAGGTTTTTTTCTTTTTTTTTTTACATTACTTTTTTAAAATAGGGTCCAGAGTTTACTGGTTGGTTAAAAAAATAAGGATAAATCGGGGCCCAGGAGGAAAAGGGCCCCCGTCGGGAAACCTTTTGGGGTTCCACCATTTCTGTTTCCAGTTTTTCATTATCTCGGTTGTGGATGATCGGGCCTTTTTCCCGGAATTTTTCCCTTGGCTCTTAAAGTGTAAAGGGGGGGCGAGATGGAACTCTGTTTTTAACTTCAGGGAGAAACTGTTTTTTAAAACCTTGAGTGCGAGCTGTAATGGAAGGTATCTGCTATTTTATTTCCAGCAAAGCCCCCCCTTTCCCCGGGTTAGGGGGGTGCCACTCCATTCTACAACCATTGGCAACTCTGTCCTGACGAACTGAAGCCAGTCTAATTTTGCCCGCTCTTTCCCTGGCACTTTAAAATGTTTCCTCTCCAAGCACTTTTGAGAAAACCCCCTAAAAAATTTTCTCTCGTTAGGTATGTGAGTCAATCACATACAGAACAAAATTTATTATTACACTCAAGTTTTTTACCCCCTTGCTTGGACTTCCCCTTTCCCCAGCTCTTTGGTCTAACTGTGTATGTTTGTGTTTTTTGTTTTTTGTCCCCAGTAAATTCCCATGTCCTGCCTGAATTTAAAGCCTCTAAACCCCCTCAACAATGCCTCGCCCCTCAACCCAAAAATGCTGTATCCCCCCAACACGGGGAAAGTACCCCCTCTCACCCAAAATCCGCTGTAAACCCTTTTAAAAACACGGGTGGAAGAAACCCCTTTCTCATCCAATCACTGCTGTGACCCTTTCCCAACCCCTGGGGAAGTACCCTCTCATTAAATAAATGCTGGTCCCTTTCCCAACACTGGGAAGTACCCCTTCATCCAAAACTGCTGTAAATTCCCCCCCAACACTGGGAAGTACCCTTAACCCAACACTGCTGGGACCCCTTTTCCCCAAAAACTGTGGAATTTAACCCCCTCTTCATCCAATCACTGCTGTGCCCCCCCTTCCCACCCACTGGGAAAAGATCCCTTCACCTCACTGCTGTGACCCTTCCCAACACTGTGGAAGAAACCCCTCCCCTTTCCCCATTCCCCATAATATTGTACTATTAATGTCTTTTTTAAAATGTTTTGGGGTTAAAAAAATTACCTTTTTAAACGTTTTTTAAAACCCACATTTTGACATTTTTTCCGGGGCCTATCCCGGGGGTTTCCCATCCTCCTTGATTTTCAATTCCCCAGCCTCTGCGGTTTTGTTACCAGACGTAGGGGAAAAGGGAACTCTTTTTTGGGAAAGACAGTAGTATGAATCCCTTTTTTTAAAATACGAAAGGGGAAAAAGACCCTTCTTTTTGGATAGAAAAATTAAAATGAAAACAGGTTTTCCCCCCAAAAACTTTAAGGAAAAGACCCTTTTTTTGGAAAATAGACGGGTAGAAAATAAAAACCGGGTTTTCCCAAGTCCCGAGAGGAAAGACTTTCTTCTTGGATAGACATAGTTGAATACCTGTTTTTACCAGAAACAGAGAGGAAAAACCTTCTTCTTGGATAGACTAGAAAGGAATACCTGGGGCCCGTAGGAGGGAAAGACCCTTTTTTTGGGGTAACGGCAGTGTATAAATACCTGTTTTAAAACCGGGGTTACAGTAAAGGAAAGACCCTTTTCAAAACGCCCCGCACAGTGGATGTAGAAAGGGTTTTATCTGCTCCTTTTTTGGGATACACCCAAACAGAAAACCAACAACCTTTTCACACTCCAGCCCCCCCTTTGGCTCATGCTTGTGGGAGGTCAGCGGGTCCCGGGTCCATTAATTTCCACTTTTTTTGGTGGCCAAAAGGGGGAACATAAGCACCTGCGCCAACTATAGGGGAAGCAAAACATGAAAAAATCAATGATCAAAATATCCCCAAAGTATTTTTTCCATATTTTGGTTTTTTAAACACGGGGATGTGTAAAAAAGGGATGTGAAAACTACGGATGTGTAACTACAGGATGTGAAAACTACAGGATGTGAAATACGGATCCCGAAACCCACGGAGCGTAACTACGGGATGTGAAACAAGGTTTTTTAAACTGCAGGATGGAACTACAGGATGTTTAAAATACAGGATGGAAAATACGGGATGCGTAACTACGGGGATGTGAAACTACAGGATGGTAACTACAGGAGGGTTTAAACTACGGGATTTTATCAAAAGGAATGGGTAAAAAACGGGATGTGAAACTACAGTGTGTACTCGGGGATTGAAAATACGGGATGCGAAACTAAAGGATTTAACAAATTATGGGGTGAAACTACAGGATGGGGTAACTACGGGATGTGTAGTACGGGATGTGAACAAACAGGATTTTAAAACCCGGGTGTAAAGGGGCCTAAAAACTCAAGGCTTTTTCAATCCCTTTTTGGTTTTTAAAAAAAATTTACATTTTTGTATTTCTTTTGAATCACCTGAGAGGGGGTAGAATCTTTGGGGAAATTCCTTTGGGGGCCTCAAAAAGGGCCCTTTCCATCGGGAAACCCACCAAAAATTTTCACGCAAAAACTTTTGGGCCCCTGTTGCTGATCTTTACAGTGGATCCCCCCTTCAACACTGGGCCATCTCAAAAGGCAGGTCCCAAAGGGCCCCCAACCCAACAACCAGAAAAATACGCGGAGAGGCTCCTTTATCTTCTCTGGAAAGACCCTTTTCAAGCTCTGTCGGTTGGATGAGGCCCCCGTCGCTTGCACGCTTTTTTAGGTCTCTCCGAGATTTTACATGGGGTTCAAGCCCGGTCTCGGGCGGGCCCTAAAGGGACTTTCAGAGACTTGCCCTTTAAACCCCTCCTGTGTTGTCTTGGCCCTGTGTTAAAGGGTCGTTTCCTAAAGGGAAGGGTTTAAACCCTTTTCCCAACCCCAGTCGGGGGTTTCCTGGCGCTCGGAGAAAGGTTTTTCATCAGGTCTCTCTACTTTGCTCCTTTTCCTTTTTTCCCTGACCCTGATTTAACCCCCACCCCTGTCCCCCTAAAAAACCATCCCCACTGCATGAGGCGCCCCTTTAAATGCTTAAATGTGGGGAGGGTGCCGGGTTTTCCTCCAAAACCCCAAAAAACCTTGGGGGGGGCTTTAAAAAAGGGAAAAAGGTTCAAAAAAAAAAAAAATGGTTAAATCGGGACAGAAACTTGTTTTCATTGCCCTTGAGAGCCCTTTTAGGTGCCTTTTGGCAAACCCCAAGGGGCGATGTCCCCTTTTACTGGGGAGGGTTTCCTTTTCGGGCCAAATAAAACCATAAAGGCCGATTTGTGGATCCCTGCAGAAGGGTTTTTCTGGGGGTTTCTCCCATTCCAAAAGAGGATTTGGGGAGTATGTCAAGGGAACCAGGGGGTTTTCTTCGGGGGGTTTTCTTCATCACCTCCCAAACCAAACCCCTTTCTCACGGATTGCCCCTTTTGGGGCCGGGGCGGCCAGCTCTAGGAGATTTTGGTGGTTCCCAAAACTCTCCATTTAACATAAATGGAGGCCACTGGTTTTTGGGGGACCTTAAATGCTCCCCAGAAATTTTTGGTCCCCTTTTCCCCAGATCGTCCCTCGACCCCAATCCTGTCTGGGGAGCTCTACGGAAAAATTCCTTCGCCCCTCAGGGCTTGGTTTTTGCTCTGAAAAAGCACTGCCCAACTGGGGACTTAGTAGAGGGGTATTGGGTCCCTTTTCCAAATCAGTTCCAATCAAGAATTTGAATACATTTTCCTTTTCCTTAATCACGGGATTTTCCCTCCTTTTTAATCACGTTTTTTTTCCCACCCCGATTCCGTCTCGAGCCCTTTTCTGCCGTCATGACGATGTAAACTCCATTGGGGGGAAAAAGTCCCCAATTGTCTACTTGGTAAAAATAAAGAAAACCAAAACAGAAAATAAACCCCAACTAAAAGTGAAAGTCCCCCAGTAAAATACTTTGAGAAAAAAGTCTAAATTTTTGGGTTTTTAAAAAAACCTTAAGTATCAAAAGAAAATTTTTTGCTAAAATAATAAGGATCAAAATTTAAAAATACAAGTATAAAAAAATTTCCCAAATTTCCCTTTTTTTTTTTTTTTTTTTTTAAATTTACGTTCAAAAACCCCGAGGGAAAACTCCAAAAAAACATTTGTGTTTCTGAGTCCCCCCCGATCAGAGGGAGTAGGGATGTTTTTTGATAAATGTGTGAATTGGACCATTTTCTGCCGGCTAAGCTTCAAAAGTAAAGAAATACTTTTTTTTTGTCAGGGAAAGTGTAAAAGGAGTAAAAAGACATTATTTTTTTTGGAAGTAGGAAATGAAAGTAAAAAAAGTCAAAAAAAATTAATGTAAAGTCAAGTAAATACACCCCCCCAAAAAAATACTTAAAAAAATACTTTAAAGTATTTTTACCTAAGTACACCACTGGGGAACTCTCTTCTAGCTAGTGACTATGCACTTGCCTCTGCTACAATACACTGTGCCCAAAATTTGCCTAGACTGGACCCCAGAAAATAAAAGTTTTAAACAGTTTTTAAAAAACCCCTTCTTCCCGACCGAAAATTTTCCCGTAAATTTGACTAAAATCACCCAATCTTTGTTAAAGTCTCGTGGTTTTATCCCCCGTCTGTATAACAATTTTAATAAAGATGAAACAGGAACAGGAAATTTGATTCAACCATTTTTCGGAAATGAAAAATCTCAACACATAAAAAACCCCCCTGATGCTTTGCAGCCCAACCCCAAAATACAAAAAAACCTAGAAGGTTTAAAAGGGCCAAACAAAATCTTTAAAAAGGGTTTTAAATGTTTTATTGTAGAAAGAAAAAGGGGTGGGATAAAGGGCAGAAAAGGTTTAGTATTTTTGATAACTGGTTCCAGAGGTGACATAAAAAGCAAAGGTTTCCCTTAAAAACCCAGTTTAAGTAGGGTGGGAGTAAAAGCAGACATGGGCAGTGAGACGGGGGGTGAGGAGGTTTAGGGGGAAAACTAAAATCAGGACAGGGAGAAAATGGCAGGGCTGGGGTTTTGTTTAGTGGTGTTTTGGGCCCGTGTGTTTTGGGGTGGGCCAGTGTAGTTTTTGTGGCCAGTGTGTGTGTGTTTGTCCCTGTGTGTTTGTCCCGTGTGTGTGTTGTGGTGTGTGTGGGCCCCGTGTGGTGTGTGTTTAATGTGGGTGTGTCCCGTATGTGTGTGTGTTCGGGGTCAGTGTGTGTGTTTGTGTTCATTGGGTGAGTGGGTGTGTTTCCCAGTGTGTGTGTGTCCAGTGTGTGTCTGCCGTTGTGTTTGTGTGTGTGGTCCCGTGTGTGTTTGGCCCTTTTGTGTGGTGTGTCCCCGGGGTGTGTTTTGTTTTGGTGTGTTTTGTCCAATGGGTTTTGGGGTGTGTGGTTCCGGTGTGATGTGGTGTGGGGTTTTAAACCGTTGGGTGGTCCAGTGGTTTTGGGGTGTCCAGGGGTTGTGTGTGGGTTTTTGGTGTGTCAGGGGTTTTGTGTCCGTGGGGTTTGGGGGTGTGGTGTCCAGGTGGTGGTGTGGGGTGTTTGCCAGTGTGTTGTGTGGGCCCGCTTTTGTTGTGGGTCCCCGGTGTGCATCCACTTGTCCCGGGGTGTTTGTGTGTGTCCCGTGTGGGGTGGTCCAGTGTGTGTGGGTTTTTTCCCGTGTGTGTGGGGTTGTGTGTTTGTGTGTATGTGTGGTTTTCCCGGCCCGTGTGTGGTCCAGTGTGTGTCGTGGTTTTTGTGGGCCAGTTGTGTGAGTGGGGTGTTTTTGGGGGGTGTATGTTTGGTGGGTGTCAGGTGGTGTTTTTGGGCCAGTGTGTGTTTAGTGTGTGGTAAGGTGTAGGGGGGTTTTCCCCGTGTCTGTGTGTTGTCCAGGGGCTGTGTGGGTCAGGGGTGTGGGGTGTTTTGGGGTGTGTGTGTGGTGTCCCGTGTGTGGGGTGTGTCAGGTGTGTGTGTGTGTGTTGGTTGTGTGGGGTGTGTGGGGTTTCCCGTGGTTGTGTGTTTGTGTGTGTCAAGTGTGTGGGGCCATTTTTTAGTGTGTTGGGGCCCGTTTAGTGTGGTGTTTTGTCCAGTTGTGGGGTTTTCCATTTTTTTGGGGGTGTTTGTGTGTGTTCCCGTGTGTGTGTGGGTGGGGTTGTGTTTTTTGTTGTGGTGGTGTGTCCAGTGTGGGGGAGGTGTGTGGGCCATTTTGTGGTGTGTGCCCGTGTGTAGGTGTCCCGGGGGGTTTTTTTTGTGTGTGGTCCGTGGTTGGGGTGTTGTGTCCGTGTGGGGGGTGTTTTTGTGTGTGGGTGTTTCCCGTGTGTGGTGTGTGTCCCGTGTGTTGGGGTGGTCCCTTTTGGGGGAGTGTGTGTGTGTGGTTTTTGGGGTTTGTTTCCAAGGGGGGTGGGTTCCTGTGTGTTTTCCCTTTTTGTGTTGTGTGTGGCCAGGGTGTTTTTTGGTGTGTCCCGTGTTGTGGTGTGTCCGTGTGGGAGTGTGTCCAGTTTTGTTGTGTGTGTGTTTGTTTTCCAGTTTTTTGTGTGTGTGGGGTCCATTTTGTGTGGGGTCCTTGTGTGTTTTTGTGTGTTGTGTCCGTTGGTGTGCCCTTTGTTGCCCGTGGGGTTTGTTCAGTGTGTGGAAAGGGGTGTGTGTGTCCAGAGTGTGTTTTGTGTCCCCGAGTGTGTGTGTGTCCAGTGTGTGGGTGTGTGTGTTTGTGTTGTGTTAGTGTGTGTATGTGTTTACATTTTTAGTGTTGTTGGGGGTGGGGTTTTTCCAGTGGGTGGGGGGATCAATGTATGTGTGTCCGTGTGTGGTGGGTGTTTGTCCAGTGTGTTTTTTTCAGTGTGTGTGTGTGTGTGTCCAGTGTTGTGTGTGTCCAGTGTGTGTGGGCATGTGTGGGGGTGTGTGTGTATGTGTCTAGTGTGGGGTATGTGTGTACAGTGCCGGGGTGGGGTTTTTTTTCCCAAAAATGTGTGATCAATGTAAAGTTTGTCCTGTGTGTGGGTGTGTGTGTTGGGCCGTGTTTGTTTGTCCGGTGTGTGTGGTGTGGGATTTGTGTGTGTGTTCAGTGTGTTTTTTCTTTTGGTGTGGGGGGTGTTTTGTGTGTGTGTGGGGTACAGTGTGTTGTATCAAGTGTGTTGTGTGTTCAGTAGTGGTGTGTGAGTGTCCGTTGGGGTTTTTGTGTCCAGTTATGTGTGGGGTGTTTTGTGTGTGTGTGTGTCTAGGTGGTGTGGGTTTTTGTACAGTGCCCGTTTGTAAATTTAAAATAGGGCCCCGAGTCCAAAACCCCCCAAAACCCCGGATAGAGGGGCCCCGTGAAATTTGGGGTTTTGGAATGTGTACAGGTGGGTCAGTGTGTCGAGGAGACTGTGAAAGGGGCAGAGTGCCCGGGTGGCCATCCGATACCCCTCCTACTCTGTGGGAGCGGGGGAGGGGGTGTCTATGGTATGGGGTTATTATTGTGACAGGGTCTGTAACTGTTGTTTAGAGCAAACAACACCCGGACTGGGCCCTTGTTTTCCCAAAAACAGTCACTTTCCCCCTCCTCTCCGGTTTATTCCTTTATTGCCCCCTCCTATAAACCCGCCCCCCTTCCCCCTCCCCCCCTCTACCTCCCGTAACAGCGTCCAGTCAGACCCTCTCTAAAGCACCTGTCCCACAGACCTCAAACTCTTGGGGGATGGATACGGCTGCTCTTCTCTCCACGGGCACCTTTCTTTTCCTCAGACAAAAAGAGAGGAGTCGTTTACTGTGTTTTTTGGCCAGTGTGAATTTACAGACACTTATGGATTTAAAAACCCAAAACAAATTAAAAACATCATCACCTGAACACAAAACCCAAACAAAACCCCACCCACACACCCACAAACACACACACACCCCCCCACACACACACACACACACACCCCACACACACACCACACACCCCACACACACACACACACACACACCCCACAAACACCCCAAAACACACACACACACACACCCCAAAATACAAAACCCCACCTCACATGCTGGAAAAAAACCCCACCCCACACAACCGGGTAAAACCCCCAAAAACTCACATCCCCAAAAACCCCCAAAACACCCACAACCCAAAAACCCCCACACCCACACACATCCCGAAAAAACACACACACACCCCCGAAAACACAAAACACACAAACACACACAACCCCCTAAACACTCAACTCACAGGGTGAAAAACACATACACACCCCCGGAAAAACACTCACACTAAAACCTGAACACCAAACCCCACACACAGAAAACACACACCAAACACAACGGGACACACACACACACCCACACCACCACACAAAACCCACACACACACACAAAACACACACACCCCAAACACAAAACCCCAAAAACCCACCCCACCAACCCGGGTTTCACCCCACACTCACAAACACACCCCCACCCCAAAACACACCCGGGAAAAAACCCTCACACTCCAAGCTGGGAAAACCCACCACTCACACCTTTATGGCCCTATTTTAAAATTAAACCCAAATAAATTAAGGGTGGTGGTCTTTGGGTTTGCCCTTATTGAATTAAAACTTATTTTTGTCAAATTTTCACAGCGTAAAAACCCACATTTTCTAAATCCCTGTTTAATTTTGGGTTTTCCCCATTTTCCATACTGTAGCGGTAAGCAGAAGAACGACATTCATTGGGGAAAAACCTTTGAACCACACCACCCAAACCCACCAACTCCCCAAACACACACACACACACATTCACAATAATTTTTACAAGCGGTGGTAAGAAGTTTGTCCGGTGGTGTCCAGTGTGTGCCCGTGTGTGTGTGTGGGGTGGGGTTGTCCGTGTGTTGTGGTCCATTGTTTTTGTGTGGGTCCAGTTTTGTGTGGGTGAGTGTGTGGGGTTGTGTGGGGGCCCATTAGGTGGTGCCCGGTGGGGTTTTTCCTTTTTGGGTGTGTATGTGTGTTTTGGTGTGTGTTTGTGTCCAGTTTTGGTGTGTGGGGGGCCCGGGGTGTGCGTGTGTGCCCCATTGTTTGGTGTGTTTTTTTTTTGGGTTTGCCAGTGTGTTTGTGGGGTCCAGTGTGTGTGGTTGTGTTTTTCCGGGGGTTTGTGTGGTGTTTTGCACATTTTGGGTGTGTGTGTTCCAGTTTTTGGGTGTCTGTGTGGGGTCCGTGTGTGTGTGTGTTTTTTGTGCCCAGTGGTTTTTGGTGTGTGTGGGGTGTGTTGGTGTGTGTGGTGTGTTTGCCATTTGTGTTTTTGTCCTCTATTTAAAAACAAAAAACACAAAATTTGAACACCAACACTGGACACACAAAAAAAAAAACCCCACACACACACACACACACAGGCCCATGCACTGGAACAAAAACCCCCCCCCCCCAAAACACCCCAACACGCACACACAACCCCACAAAACCGCACAAAACCACATTTCTTTAATAATTTTAGTCCAAGTTTGTAAGAATTTTTTTCTAACTACCCTGATAACTCCAACATGTTGATATGAACTTTGATATAAACCCTCTACATACTTGATTTTTCCTCCACGCAGTGGGACCCCCCAAGTCCAGCGGGGAGAGCAGTTGACTCCTGAGTCTCCTGGGTGATTGAAACTCAGGTCCAGCTCTTAGGTGGGGGGGGGTTTTTGACCTCAGAGCTGAGACCCCCAGAAGCACAGCCTTCCTCTGGGACTAGACAAAACCTGACAGCCTGCAAAAAGTCAAATCATAAAATCACAAATCTATTCGGGGGGGGGGGGTGGTGAAAATAGTTTCAGTAATTTTTTTTAATATTTAAAAATTTGGTCCTTTAAAATTGCAATATTATTTATAAAGAATGTACAAATTTTTAGAAATTTGATAATTTTAAAGTTTTTGCTTTAGATAGAAAAATGATATTACAAAAAATTGATTTGATGACCAGACCAGTTTAAAAACAGTTCAGTCCAAAAAACAAGGGCATTTAGGTATCATATTTAGATTGATTTAGTATAAGTCCCTACCATAAACTTTTTTTGACAGTGAAAAATAACATTTTAAATGTGGGTCTATACTCCCGCATTTTTGGGTTTTTAGATCAAAAATTTTTATGTGAGGGGGACAGTATATAAAGTTTAAAAATTTTTTTTGAGGATATTTTAATACAAATCTGTTTCACTGTTTTGAAATGAAGCCTTTATGGATCTATTTCCCCCCCTTGACGAAGCAAACGTATTCTGGGACCCTTTTACTTTATAGTGTATTTTCAGTAGCCCAAAAAATTTAGTATTTGTTCCAAAAATCGTTGGGTTTCATTTTCAGTTTGTTTTGGTTGTGTTTTTTTGGGTTTTGTTTGGGCCCCATAAATAACTGTGGGGATGAAAACTGGAGTAATTTTTCTTTCAAATGAGTAGTAACATGTTTTAAACATTACAAATTTAAACCCGATGATGCCTGATTTAAAAAAAATCATGAAAGAATAAAGAAAAAATAATAGTGGAAAATTAAAGAGGCTACAAACCAAAAAAATGCTAAAACCCCTCACCCTTTCCAATAACAGAGGGGGTATGATCCGTTCCTTCCCGAACTTTCTCATTTATCATCTTTTACCATTCATTCATGATTTTTAAATCATGGTAGAAAACCCATGAATGTAAAAGTGTTCAGAAAAACTTCCTTCTAGACAATACAAGTGAAGTGACTCCAAAATGAGGGCTTATTTACCATTCCAAATTTTTATTGGGAAAAACTCATCAAAACACAAACCCAAACAAACGGATTCAAAAAAGTTTTTAGAATCACAACCTTGAGTAAAATTTACTGCGGTAAGGAAAATGGTCCCAAAAAACTAAAAATTTTGACTAAATTAATTTCCCAGTGTGGTTTTTGGGTCCCGGGGGGTTTGGTACGTGTGTGTGTCCCCGCGTGTGTGCGTGTCTAGGTGTGTGTGTGTCCAGGTTTTGGGTTTTTGTTGGGCCAAGGGTGTGTGGTGTGGTCCCGGTGATGTGTGTTGGGGTTTCCCGTGTGTGTGTGTGTGGTCCAGTGTGTTTGTGTTTGTGTGTCCAGGGTTTTGGAGTGTCCAGTGTGTGTGTGGGCAAATGTGTGTGCGGTTGGGTTTGTGAGTGTCAATGGGTGTGTGTGTGTGTCCCGTGTTGGGTGTCCAGTTTGTGTGTCCGTGTGTGAGGTTTTCCCCGTGGTTTTGAACCAAAAAAAAACTGAAATTTCATTCAAAAAGTTTGTAGAATTCCCCCAAACTGAGGGAATCACTTTTGGGGAAGGGAAAATGGGAAACCAAATTTCTAAACTTTGACTCCTTTTTTTACAATTAAGTGAATAGTCCAAATTATTACACTTTTTCAAAAGGGAAAAACTAGACACTAAAGTGTTTCATTTCTAAAAGTTTAAAACAGATATGTATAAATATCCCAAATTTAAAAAGGGGCATTATTATGCCCCCCCCCCTTAATTGAAACATTTTATCTCAAAACCAAAATGCTGGGGCATAAACCCCCAAAATTTTAAAAAGGGAAAACTTCACTGTCCAAACAATATGGTTGGACTAGTTGCCCGGGAAACCAGTTTTATCTGGGGAACAGTTTCACTTGTTGACCAACTACAGGAATACTGACCTCAGAGGTTCCCCCAGTTTACAGTGGGGATTTCCCCCGCCAGCAGAGAGCAGCTTTAACCCCGAATCCCTTTAGGTCATTGTTACTCGATCCACTCTCTAGGTTTTGGGGGTTTGACTTCCGAGCTAACCAAGAAACAGTTTCCCCGTGACCCCACAGCCTGACCCGCCCGGGCAAGAGTCAAATCAATTAAAAACCCCAAATGCTATTTTTTAGTAGTGAAAATAGTGGCAGAATTTTTTTTAAATATTCCCGAATTTTCAGGTCCTAAACCCGAAATATATATTTATAAATGAATGATATTATTTAAAAAATGAAAATGGCGGGAAATATTGCTTGTAGTAGAAAAAGTATATTACAAAAATAAAAAGGAGACTAACCAGAGCAGTTTTTAAAAAAACCGGACAGTCAAAAGAAGAAAAGTGAGGTATCAGGATTTAGGATTGTATTGAGTATACCATCCACACCATATATATTTTGACAGTGAGCTAAACATTTAAATGTTGGCTCTTCCTCCCAGCACATTTTATGATTTGAGATCAAATGTTTCATATGAGGTGACAGTAGATAATCCTCACATGGCCTCTCCTATCATTGCTACGCTGGACGATACACAACTAATCTTCTCCTTTCCCCCTTCTGTACCAGGTGGCGAATCCGCATCTCTGCATATCTGGGGCAGACATAATCAGTATGGATGACGGATCACCACCTCAAGCTGAACCCTGGCAAGACGGACTGCTTCTTTCTCGCCGGGGAAGGACTGGCCCGTTTCCATGATCTCGGCATCCACGGTTGACAACTCACGTTGTGTCCATCCCTCCTCCGAAGTGCGAAGAGCCTTGCGTGACCCTGGAACACACCCGTCCGTTCTCGCGGCTAACATTCCAAGGCGGTGACTCCGCTCCTGCAGGTTCATGCTCTACACATTCGGAGAGGTACGACCCTGCCTTACACATGAAGCGGCACAGGTCCTAATCCAGGCACTTGTCATCTTCCTCGTCTGGACTACTGCAACTCGCTGTTTGGCTGGCCTCCCTGCCTGTGCCATTTAACCCCTACAACTCATCCAAATGCCGCAGCCCGTCTGGTGTTCAACCTTCCCAAGTTCTCTCACAGCACACCCCTCCTCCGCAACACTCCACTGGCTTCCAGTTGAAGCTCGCATCCGCTACAAGACCATGGTGCTTGCCTATGGATCAGTGAGGGGAACGGCACCTCTGTACCTTCAGGCTCTGATCAGTCCCCTACAGACCCAAACGAGGGGCCATTGCGCTTTTTCATTCCCCTCTGGCTGCTGGCTCCCCTTCCTCTGCGTAATCATAGTTCCCTCTCATCCCAGTCAAAACTGTTCTCTGATCTTTTGCACCCCAATGGTGGGAACAAGTTCCCATCAAACGACGCCATGACACGGGAGTCCACTCACCACCTTCCGGAGACATTTGAACCCCACCGTCTTTAAGGAATACCTGGGATAGCACTAAAGTAATTCCTTCTGAACCCCCCCCCCCGCCCCCCCAAATTGTAAAGTGGTTATCCCACTGGCTATAGGGTGAACGTAACAATATGTGAGTCTATCTGGCTACAGACGTTTGAATACTGGCGTTAATGTGCCCCTTGAGCATGGCACTTAACCCTAATTGCTCCTGTAAGTCGCTCTGGATAAGATCGTCTGCTAAATGACTAAATGTAAATGTAAATATGTCACCTTTTATTTTGAGGGTATTTTAAATACATATCTGTTTCACCGTTTCGAAATGAAAGCACTTTATGTATCGTAGTCCCCCACGTTTTGAAGAAGTCATAGGTATTTTGATAAAGTTCTATTCCATAGTGTTTTAAAGTAGTCAAAAAGTTTTAGTATTTGGTCACGATGATTCTTTGAACCCACCATGACTACATCAGCTTGTTACTCAAACTCGTTGGTTGCATTTGCAGTTTGTTTTGGTTGTGTTTTTGGGTTATGTTTTTTGCCACGATAGTAACTGAAGGGTTGATGATGACTGGAGTAATTGTTCTGTCTAAGTGAGTTAGATAACATGTTTTCTAAACACTACTAAATTGAGTCCTGATGCTGAAACATGATTAATAAAAATCTGAATGAATCATGAAAAAAAATAATGAGTTAGAAAGTTACCGAGGCTTCAAACACACATGCTAACCTCTCACCATTACCAATTAACAGATGGGGTATGATCCTTGTGCCTCTGTAACTTTCTCATATCATCATCATTCACGATTCATTCATGATTATTCATATCATAGTAGCATCCACATGAATGTAGAAGTGTTTCAGAACCATCTTCTATTCTTAATGACAATACAAGTGAACAGTGCACTCTAAAATGACTGGACATTATTCACCATTCAGTTTTCTATTGGGGAAAAACTCATCCAAAACAACCAAGACAAACTGCAAACGCATTCAAACAAGTTTGTAGAATCACAAGCTTGATGTAATCACTGCAGGGCAAAGAATATTGACCAAATACTCAAACACTAAACTTTTGGACTAAATATATTTTGAATAGTCTAAAATTATTATGACTTTTTCAAATGGGAGAAACTAGACATAATAAAGTACTTTCATTTCTAAACGGTAAACTAACAGTGATGGAAAAAATATTTGATCCCCTGGCTGATTTTGTATACGTTCGCCCACTGACAAAGACATGATCATCTATAATTGTTAAATGGTAGGTTTATATTGAACAGTGGAGAGACAGAATAACAACAAAAAAATCCTGAAAAACGCAATGTCAAAAATGTTATAAATTGATTTGCATTTTAATGAGGGAAATAAGTATTTGACCCCTCTGCAAAACAATGACTAGTACTTGGTGGCAAAACCCTTGTTGGCAATCACAGAGGTCAGACGTTTCCTGTAGTTGGCCACCAGGTTTTGCACACATCTCATGAGGTTTTGTTCCACTCCTTTTGCAGATATTCTTCCAAGTCATTAAGGTTTCGAGGATGACGTTTGGCAACTCGAACCTTCAGCTCCCTCCACAGATTTTCTATAGGATTAAGGTCTGGAGACTGGCTAGGCCCTCCAGGACCTTATGTGCTTCTTCTTGAGCCACTAATCCTTTGTTTCCTTGGCCGTGTCTTTTTTAAAAATCATTGTCATGCTGGAATACCCATCCACCGACCCATTTTCAATGCCCTGGCTGAGGGAAGAGTTCTCACTCAAGATTTGATGGTACATGGCCCCTCCCATCGTCCCTTTTGATGCGGTGAAGTTGTCCTTTCCCCTTAGCAGAAAAACCACCCCAAAAGCATAATGTTTCCACCTCCATGTTTGACAGTGGGGATTGTGTTCTTGGGGTCATAGGCAGCATTCCTCCTCCTCCAAACACGGCGATTGAGTTGATGCCAAGAGCTCGATTTTGGTCTCATCTGACCACAAACACTTTCACACAGTTCTCCTCTGAATCACTTCAGATGTTCATTGGCAAAACTTCAGACAGGCCTGTATATGTGCTTTCTTGAGCGGGGGGACTTTGCGGGCGCTGCAGGATTTCAGTCCTTCACGACGTAGTGTGTTACCAATTGTTTTCTTCTTGGTGACTATGGTCCCAGCTGCCTTGAGATCATTGACAAGATCCTCCCGTGTAGTCTAGGCTGATTCCTCACCATTCTCAATGATCATTGCAACTCCACGAGGTGAGACCTTGCATGGAGCCCCCAGGCCAGAGGGAGAATTGACAGTTTCTTTTGTGTGTTTCTTCCATTTGGCTATAATCGCAACCACTGTTGTCAAACCTTCTCACCAAGCTGCTTGGTGATGGGTCTTGTAGCCCATTCCAGCCTTGTGTAGGTCTACAATCTTGTCCTGACGATCCTTGGAGAAGCTCTTTTATTCTTGCCATGGTGGAGAAGTTTGGAATCTGATTGATTAGATTGCTTCTGTGGACATGTGTCTTTTATACAGGTAACAAGCTGTAGATTAGGAGGTGCACTCCTTTTTAGAGTTTGCTCCTAATCTCAGCTCGTTTACCTGTATAAAATACACCTGGAGCCAGAAATCTTTCTGATTGAGAGGGGGTCAAATACTTATTTCCACTCATTAAAATGCAAAATCAATTTTGATAACATTTTTTTGACATGCGTTTTTTCTTGGATTTTTTGTTGTTATTCTTGTCTCTCGACTGTTTAAATAAACGCTAAACCATTAAAATTATAGACTGATCACGTTTCTTTGTCAGTGGCAAATGTACAAAAATCATGCAGGGATCAAATACTTTTTTTCCTACCTGTATATGTATGAAAATCTTTAAATAAAAGGTGACATTCTGTACTGTTGCATAATATGAAACATTGTATCTTCAAAAAAAAATGCCCTTAAGCAAACCAAATTTAAACTGGTAAGCTTCACACTGTCCAAACCACATATTTGTGTGGACTATGTGTGCTGTAGTCCTGGTAAACACATGTGGATCTGGTGAACAGTTATCACTTGTTGACCAACTACAGGAATACTGACCTCAGAGTCTCCCAGTTTACAGTGGGGATTCCCCAGTCCAGCAGAGAGCAGCTTCACTCCTGAATCCTTCAGGTCATTGTTACTCAGATCCAGCTCTCTCAGGTGTGAGGGGTTTGACTTCAGAGCTGAGACCAGAGAAGCACAGCCTTCCTCTGTGACTAGACAGCCTGACAGCCTGCAAAGAGTCAAATCATATTAAAACCACACTGCTATTCTTTGGTGGTGAAAATAGTGGCAGTATATTTTTTCAACATATTGCAGATATATCAGTGTCCTGAAACCTGCCATATCTATTCATAAATTAATGTATCATTATTAGAAATGACAAATATCATAGTAATTGTTTGTAGAGAGAAAAATGTATAGTACAAATATTTGAGTAGACTGACCAGAGCAGTTTTTAAAAAGCAGTATCAGTCAAAAGACAGACAGTGAGGTATCAGATTTAGATTGTATTGAAGTATACAGTCCCACACCATATCTAGTTTTGACAGTGAAGCTAACATTTTAAATGTGGCTCTATACTCCAGCATTTTGGATTTGAGATCAAATGTTTCATATGAGGTGACAGTATATAATGTCACCTTTTATTTGAGGGTATTTTTAATTACTTAATATCTGTTTTCACACCGTTTAGAAATGAAAGCACTTTATGTATCTAGTCCCCCCATTTGAAGAAGTCAAAAGTATTCTGACCCATTTCACTTATAGTGTATTAAAGTAGTCAAAAGTTGAGTATTTGGTCCAAATTCCTTGAACACAATGACTACATTTGTGACAAACTCTTTTGGTTGCATTTGCAGTTGTTTTTTGGGTTATGTTTTGCCCGATAGTAAAATGGTGGATGATGACTGGAGTAATTTTCTGTCTAAGTGAGTAGATAACATGTTTCTAAACACTAACTAAATGAATCCTGATGATGCCATGATTAAGAAAAATCATGAATGAATCATGAATAATAATGAGTGAGAAAGTTACAGAGGCTACAACAAAACATGCTAACCTCTCACCATTACCAATAACAGAGGGGGTATGATCCTTGTTCCTCTGTAACTTTCTCATTCATCATCATTCACGATTCATTCATGATTATTCATAATCATGGTAGCATCCACATGAATGTAGAAGTGTTCAGAAACATCTTCTATTCTTACTGACAATACAAGTGAAGTGACTCCAAAATGACAGGACATTATCACCATTCAGTTTCTATTGGGAAAACACCTCATCCAAAACACAACCAAGACAAACTGCAAATGCATTCAACAAGTTTTGTAGAATCACACGACTGATGTAATCACTACAGGTCCTAAGGAATATGGGACCAAAATACTAACTTTTGACTATTTAATTCACTATGTGTGTGTTTGTGTGTCCAGTGTGTGTTGTGACAGTTGTGTGTCAAATGTGTGTTAACTGACAGCATAGTGTGTTTCATGTGTCCAGGTTTGTGTGTGAAAACCTAGCGTAAATGTGGTGACATGTGTACTGTTGCCTAGTATGTAACCATTATGTCTCCATCCTTGCATGCTGTAAGGAGCATGGCACCAAATGTAAAACCTGTGTGTGTGTATGTCTAAACCAGTGTGTTGTGTGTGACTATGTGTGCCTGGTCAAAAACACATGTGGTGAAGTAACAGTGTGTGTCCAGTGTGTGTAGAGTGTCTCAGTGTACAGTGTGGTCACAAAGACAGCTCTTCACTGCAAATGCCATTCAAACAAGTTTGTAGAATTCACAAGCAGATGTACTCACTGTGGTAAGGAATATGGACCAAATACTAAACTTATGACCAGACTTTAATACAGTATAAGTGAATATGTCCAAAAGCCCTACGACATTATGACAATGGGGAGAAATAGATACATAAAGTGCCACAATTCATTTCTAACAGTAACACAGATATGTATGAAATATCCTCCTGCAATAAAAGGTGAGCATTATTACTGTCCAAAAACCTACATATGAAACATTTCTATCTCAAATCATAAATTGCTGGTATATAGCACCAATGTAAAACTGTAAATATTTGTGTCCTGACCAAACAGTTTATGGTGTGGACTATGTGTCACAAGGTAAACACTGTGGATCTGATGATTGTACATGTTATCACCCATGTTGACCAACTACAGGAATACTGACCTCAGAGTCTCCATTTTACAGTGGGGATTCCCCCAGTCCAGCAGAGAGCAGCTTCACTCCTGAATCCTTCAGGTCATTGTTACTGTGTTTTGATCCAGCTCTCTCAGGTGTGAGGGGTTTGACTTCAGAGCTGTCGACCAGAGAAGCACAGCCTTCCTCTGTGACTAGACATCCTGACAGCCTAATAAAAGTCAAATGATATGAAAAATAACACTGAGAATTCTTTGAGGTGAACAATACATGCAGACCTCTCATACACCAAAATGTCTCAGAGGGGGTACAATCCTTGTGCCTCTGTCCTTCCATATCTCATTCAAAAATTAATTCATGATTATTCATAATCATCATAATATCCACTTGTAAGAGTACAAGTGTTACCAAACACTTCTATTATTACTGACAAACAGTTGAAGGACTCCAAAATGTCCAGTTGACATTATCCAGTTTGTCAGTTTCTTTTGGGTTAAACATCATCCAAAACACACTGAATGGTTGCAATGACGTGAGTAATTTTTGTAGAATCTAAGATGATAGATAACATGTTTCTAAACATTACTAAATTAATCCTGATGATGCCTATGATACAATAAAGGAATATGAATAAATAATCATTTACAGAGGCTACAACAAAACATGCTAACCTCTCACCATTAACCTCAAATAAAAGGTGACATTCTGTACTGTCCGCCTAATAGAAAACATCTATCTCAAATCCAAATTGCTGGAGCATAGCACCAAATGTAAAACTGTAAGCTTCACTGTCCAAACACATATGGTGTGGACTATGTGTGCCTGGTAAACACATGTGGATCTGGTGAACAGTTATCACTTGTTGACCAACTACAGGAATACTGACCTCAGAGTCTCCAGTTTACAGTGGGGATTCCCCAGTCCAGCAGAGAGCAGCTTCACTCCTGAATCCTTCAGGTCATTGTTACTCAGATCCAGCTCTCTCAGGTGTGAGGGGTTTGACTTCAGAGCTGAGACCAGAGAAGCACAGCCTTTCTCTGTGACTCCACAGCCTGACAGCCTGACAAGAGATCATCATGATTTCACAAACACACTGTTAATTTAACACCAGTAGTGTAGAGAAGGACAATGGCAGATGCATTTGGTTTATTCTCTTAAACAACATATAGATTCATCTTCCGTCTCCTAGAATTGTATGGTCATATTGTTATACTAATGTGAACATCAATGCATTGATTCAATATGTTTTTCAATAATACATATATTTCTCTAAACTGAATATTTCTTCCTGATGATTAGTACTTAAATGTCATTTTATGTACTCACAGAGCAGCTCTGGAGGCTTTGACCACTGGCAGCAGCCTCAGAAGACCTTCCTCTGATCTGGAGTATTTCTTCAGGTCAAACACATCCAGCTCCTTTTCTGAAGTCAGCAACACAAAGACCAGAGCTGACCACTGTGCAGGTGACAGTTTGGCTTCTGAGAGACTTCCTGATCTCAGGTAGCTTTGGATCTCCTCCACTAGAGAATGGTCATTCAGTTCATTCAGACAGTGGAACAGATTGATGCACCTCTCTGGAGAGGGATTCTCCCTGATCTTCTCCTTGATGTACTTGACTGTTTCTTCATGGCTCTGTGAGCTGCTTCTTGTCTTTGTCAGTAGACCTCGTAAGTGCTTCTGATTGGACTCCAGTGAGAGGCCCAGAAGGAAGCGGAGGAACAGGTCCAGGTTTCCTGTCTCACTTTGTAAGGCTTTATCCACAGCACTCTTGTAGACAGTAACTTCAGGCTTGTCTCTGAAACAGGTTCTGGCCATTAGAGGTTCCATTAGATTCTCATTGTTGTTGATGAATGAGAGGAACACATATACAGCAGCCAGAAACTCCTGAATGCTCAGATGCACGAAGCAGTACACCTTGTCCTGGTACAGCCCACATTCCTCTTTAAAGAGCTGTGTGCACAATCCTGAGTACACTGAGGCTTCATTGACATCAATGCCAGCCTCTTTCAGGTCTTCTTCATAGAAAATCAGATTGCCCTTCACAAGCTGTTGAAAAGCCAGTTTTCCCAGTGACAGAATGCTCTCTTTATTCCAGTGTGGACCTGTCTCTTCTTTCCCAAGATACTTTTCATTCTTCTGTTTGGTATGAAACTCCACAAGGTGTGAGTACATCTCAGTCAGAGTCTTGGGCATCTCTTCTCTCTTATGTTTCAGCATGTGTTCAAGGACTGTTGCAGAAATCCAACAGAAGACTGGAATGTGGCACATGATGTGGAGGCTCCTTGATGTCTTTATGTGTGAGATGATTCTGCTGGCCAGGTCCTCATCACTGAATCTCTTCCTGAAGTACTCCTCCTTCTGTGGGTCATTGAACCCTCGTACCTCTGTCACCTGGTCAACACACCCTGAAGGGATCTTATTGGCTGCTGCAGGTCGGGTAGTTATCCAGAGGAGAGCAGAGGGAAGCAGATTTCCCTTGATGAGATTTGTCAGCAGAACATCCACTGAGGTTGACTCTGTGACGTCACAACAGATCTTGTTCTTCTGGAAGTCTAGGGGCAGTCGGCACTCATCCAGACCATCAAAGATGAACAGAACTTTGTACTTGTCGTAGTTGGAGATTCTTGATTCTTTGGTTTCCATTGAGAAGTGATTGAGAAGTTCAATGAAAGTGTGTTTTTTTCCTTTTTCATCAAATTCAGCTCCCGAAAAGGGAATGAAAATACAAATTGGACATCCTGATTTGCTTTTCCTTCAGCCCAGTCCAGAATGAACTTCTGCACAGAGACTGTTTTTCCAATGCCAGCGACTCCCTTTGTCAGCACAGTTCTGATAAGTTTGTCTTGTCCAGTTAAGGGTTTGAAGATGTCGTTACATTTGATTGCAGTCTCTGGTCTTGCTTGTTTCCTGGTTGTTGTCTCAATCTGTCTCAGCTCATGTTCATTATTGACCTCTCCTGTTCCACCCTCTGTGATGTAGAGCTCTGTGTAGATCTTATTGAGAAGTGTTGGGTTTCCTTGTTTAGCGATCCCCTCAAATACACATTGAAACTTCTTCTTTAGATTAGATTTGAGTTCACGTTGGCAAATCACAGCAAGCTCATCTGAATCTAGAAATAACACAGAGGATATTAATATTACATCTGTTTTAATGCCTACAGTATTGTAAGACTGTGTTATAAAGTTTTAATTATAATCATTTATTCTCTTAACTGACTGTATAAATGTGTAAATGTTTTCATAATGCATTACAGACTGGTATGTGATTATTTTATTTATTCAGGTTATCATCTCTCTGGTATCTCTCTCTCCTCTCTCTCTCTCTCTCTCTCTCTCTCTCTCTCTCTCTCTCTCTCTCTCTCTCTCTCTCTCTCTCTCTCTCTCTCTCTCTCTCTCTCTCTCAACACATCCCTGCTGCTACTTGATGAGGTCACTAGGTGTTGTGTTAAGGCTGCTACAATATCATTGAGTTACACAGCTACTTTAGCTGTACTTTAGCTACAGCTTTTAAATGTTCTAAAACAGCATTCAACATGAGGCAGACAGCTCTTACTTTTCTCCAGTGTGTCAGCAAGCTCCTTCTGGTTCATTTTCCTCAGGACGTGCAGTGTGATCTTCAGAGCCCCCTCTCTGGCACTGCTCTCCTGCTTCTCATCTTCAGCATCCACCACTTCCTTATCCTGCTTCTGACTCTCAAAGCCTTCTGGGAGTTCTGGACTAAGAATCCTCTTGAACATCTTCAGCTCGTTCTTCACAAATGTCATAATATTCTCTTCAAGCAACTGAAATAAATCAAGTAAATAAGTTAAGCAAGAGACTAAATGCTTTCTCATTAACACATGAATGAATG
>JAGTTL010000848.1:0-2500 GCA_036851935.1 Coregonus suidteri
CTCAGTCTCTGGCTGTAGTAGAAACTACTCCACAGACTCTCCTCAGTCTCTGGCTGTAGTAGTAGAAACTACTCCCACCTCTCCTCAGTCTCTGGCTGTAGTAGAAACCTACTCCCACCTCTCCTCAGTCTCTCTGGCTGTAGTAGAAACTACTCCCACCTCTCCTCAGTCTCTGGCTGTAGTAGAAACTACTCCCCACCCTCTGCCTCAGTCTCTGGCTGTAGTAGAAACTACTCCCACCTCTCCTCAGTCTCTGGCTGTAGTAGAAACTACTCCCCACCTCTCCTCAGTCTCTGGCTGTAGTAGAAACTACTCCCACCTCTCCTCAGTCTCTGGCTGTAGTAGAAACTACTCCCCACCTCTCCTCAGTCTCTGGCTGTAGTAGAAACTACTCCCACCTCTCCTCAGTCTCTGGCTGTAGTATCCCAAAACTACTCCCCACCTCTCCTCAGTCCTGCTGTAGTATCTGCTACTCCCACTCTCCTCAGTCTCTGGCTGTAGTATAAACTACTCCCACCTCTCCTCAGTCTCTGGATGTAGTATAAACTAACTCCCACCTCTCCTCAGTCTCTGGCTGTAGTAGAAACTACTCCCACCTCTCCTCAGTCTCTGGCTGTAGTAGAAACTACTTGATATAAAATGGATTATAAAGAGTTCAGCAACTTCTACCTCTATTACTTTCTCTTTCCATTTTTATTACGTTTGCCTCTTTCTCTGTATCTAACCATGATATATTTTCTCTGTATCTAACCATGATATCTCTCTGTATCTAACCATGGTATCTCTCTGTATCTAACCATGATATCTCTCTGTATCTAACCATGATATCTCTCTGTATCTAACCATGACATCTTTCTGAAAGATATCATGGTTAGATACAGAGAAAGATATCATGGTTAGATACAGAAAGATATCATGGTTAGATAGAGAGAAAGATATCATGGTTAGATACAGAAAGATATCATGGTTAGATAGAGAGAAAGATATCATGGTTAGATACAGAAAGATATGTATCTAACCATGATATTTTTTGTTTAAAATAAATGCACTGTTGGTTAAGGGCTGTAAGTAAGCATTTCACTGTAATGTCTGCACCTGTTGTATTCGGCGCATGTGACCAATAAAATTTGATTTGATTTGATTTGTATCTAACCATGATATCTTTCTGTATCTAACCATGATATCTTTCTGTATCTATCCATGATATCTTTCTGTATCTAACCATGATATCTGTCTGTATCTAACCATGATATCTGTCTGTATCTAACCATGATATCTTTCTGTATCTAACCATGATATCTTTCTGTATCTAACCATGATATCTTTCTGTATCTAACCATGATATCTTTCTCTCTATCTAACCATGATATCTTTCTGTATCTAACCATGATATCTTTCTGTATCTAACCATGATATCTTTCTGTATCTAACCATGATATCTTTCTGTATCTAACCATGATATCTTTCTGTATCTAACCATGATATCTTTCTGTATCTAACCATGATATCTTTCTCTCTATCTAACCATGATATCTTTCTCTCTATCTAACCATAATATCTTTCTCTCTATCTAACCATGATATCTTTCTCTCTATCTAACCATTATATATTTCTCTCTATCTAACCATGATATCTTTCTGTATCTAACCATGATATATTTCTCTCTATCTAAGCATGATATCTTTCTGTATCTAACCATGATATCTTTCTCTCTATCTAACCATGATATCTTTCTGTATCTAACCATGATATCTTTCTGTATCTAACCATGATATCTTTTATTTCTCTCGCTCTAATTCAAATGTTTTATTGGCATACGTTTGTTTACCACATACTGTGTACATGGGCCACAGTAAACATATAGAAAGATGACAGAGATAAATACAAATGATACTCACTGAACCCCCTCGTCCCTCCAGGTGATCAACATCATCAACGCGGCCCAGGAGTCTAGTCCTATGCCTGTAGCAGAGGCCCTGGACCGGGTCCTGGAGATCCTGAGGACCACAGAGCTCTACTCTCCTCAGCTGGGCACCAAGGAGGAAGACCCCCATACTAACGACCTGGTGGGAGGACTGATGACGGTAAGGGTCAGGGGGTTAGGGGTCAATAGATGCAGAGCTCTACTCTCCTCAGCTGGGCACCAAGGAGGAAGACCCCCATACTAACGACCTGGTGGGAGGACTGATGACACGGTAAGGTTCAGGGGTTAGGGGTCAATAGATGCAGAGCTCTACTCTCCTCAGCTGGGCACCAAGGAGGAAGTGTGTGTATGCACGCCTGTGTACAGTAATGTGTACGTGAGCCTGTGTATGTCTCTGTTTACTGTGTGTGTGTGTGTGTGTGTGTGTGTGTGTGTGTGTGTGTGTGTGTGTCAGAGTAGAGAGAGAGTGCCAGGTTGCCAGTCTTGGCTGATGCCTCAGAGGAAGTGATAGATTGTCCTTTGTGCTCCAGTAGGCTTGAGAGGAAAGGCCACACAAACACACACACACTGAAACAC
>JAGTTL010000848.1:7500-24666 GCA_036851935.1 Coregonus suidteri
GATTATTGACATATATTTGGCATTTGTATCTAAAAGCATATTTGAGAAATAATGAATTGAATTTTGAATATTTGTGACATTTTGGATTTACCCAGGCCTCCTTTAAGACTTGATGATGTTTCATCTGTAGGTGCTACAAAGCAAACATTGGTGTCATATGAACCTTTATCTCTTGCTCTGTAATATGAATAGTATTTTGATTTCAATAACAATTTTCTTACATTAATTTATGAATATTGACAAATATAAACATGAATATGTTTTTAATTTGCCAAATTTTTCAATATATTGTTGAAGATAATATACTCTACGGGCATATCAAAGTTCCTGAGTGGGATCTCTGCTAGTTTTTAAAGTTATGGCCCATTTTATACATAGAAATTGGCATAGTAGGCAATGTAACCAATCACAGCCCTCCTTTTACTTGTATCATTGCACGTCCTGCAAATCACCAGCAGAGGGCTGGTCATTTTAGAATCCATTTTCACATTCACTCTGTTGGTAATGCTAACAAATCATAACTCTAACAGTAGCAGAGATCCCACTATGGAACTTTGATATGCCCGTAGAGTATATTATGTTCTTGTTCAACAATATATTGAAAAATTTGCCAAATTCAAAAATGGTATATTTTCTATATTCATGTTTTATATTTTTCTGTATTCATTTAAGTTGCAGAAATCAAAATCCTACTCACATTACAGAGCATGCGGTGAAGTTTTATATGACACCAATTTTTGTTTTGTTTCATCTACAGATTAAACATTATGGAGTTTTAAAGGAGGCCTGTATAAGGCCAAAATGTCACAAATATTAAAACATAAATTCATTATTTCTCAATTATGCTTTAAAGAGATTCTCCGGTAAGCTCAAATGCGAGGGGCTGAAGCTCATTGGCTAGAACTCGAATTGCTACGGGGCTGGCCAACGTGGGGGGAAATGTAGGGAAAATGGCGCAAGGCAGCTTCAAGAAACAGTCATTTTCCTTTTTTCATAAGTCTCCCGAGTGGCGCAGCTGTGCCACTAGAGATCCTGGTTCGAATCCAGGCTCTGTCGTAGCCGGCCGCGACCGGGAGACCCATGGGGGCGGCGCACAATTGGCCCAGCGTCGTCCAGGGTAGGGGAGGGAATGGCTGGCAGGGAGGTAGCTCAGTTGGTAGAGAATGGCGTTTGCAACGCCAGGGTTGTGGGTTCGATTCCCACGGGGGGCCAGTATAAAAAAATTATAATGTATGCACTCACTAACTGCAAGTCGCTCTGGATAAGAGCGTCTGCTAAATGCCTAAAATGTAAATGTAAATGTAAATTTTCAAACTAGGGATTTCGTGGCTAATTGAGGTAAGATGAATTCTGCTCATAGATGATGCATGTATGAACTACAAATTGACACATCCAGCCCAAAGCGGCAGGTTTAACAAATACTTTCTTAGTCGCCAAACTACCAGAACATGTCTTTAAGATGCAAATATCAAATATATGTCAACAATCCTTCCTTCAAAGGACCATTCTATGGGATTACATTATGTGAAAATCCCCCAAATCATGTTTTTATTTTGGCGGGTTTCGTGAGGAATCACCCATATGGGCCCTGGTGAAAAGTAGTGCACTATATAGGGAATAGGGTGCCATCTGGGACACACTCCATGAATATCAGTCATATTGTGTGATGTAACCTACCTGTTGAGTGTCAGAGGGATTGGATTGGGAAACTGTGTTATGGCAGAAGAGATGTGGTTACACAGTGTACGGTACTTAACTCTGTGGTATTGAACTCCTCCATGCTGTGTTAGCCCTAACCTTCATGAGGTCTGGTAATTCTCTCCTCCCAGGCCTCTGACCTATCTGGGCCTGAAGATCTTCTCTCGGTTCGGGGTGTGTGAGTTCCTGAGCTGTCCCGAGTCCACTCTCCGCTCCTGGCTGCAGGGGATCGAGGCTAATTACCACTCCACCAACTCCTACCACAACTCCTCACATGCTGCCGATGTCCTGCACGCTACCGCATACTTCCTCTGCAAGGAGAGGGTCAAGGTAAGATGGCCGTCCAAGATGGTCGCCACTGGGTCAGACAGTTTTGTCTTGTTTGTTTGTTTTCTCTATTTGTTTTGTCGTTTGTATTTGTCTTGTTTGGTTGGTTTGTCTTGTTTGTTTTGTTTGTTTGTTTGTATGTATGTTTGCCCCTCATTTATACAGGTCATCTGTTTGACCTGTTCCAAGACAGCAGAAGTAAAACATTTGTAACAAACATGCATTGAATTAAATCAGCACACAGCAATGAGTCAATCCTGGGCTGACATTCCTCAAATCACTAGCATGGCTTAATCCTAGTCCTAATTAGAGTTGCACAATGCCGGTAGCTTTCCCAAAATGTCCAAGTTTTCCTAGAAATTCCAGTTAGAAGATTCCTGGAATCAACCCTACCCACTGGGCAAAAACTTGTTGAATAAACGTTGATTCCACCTCATTTCAACAAAAAAAATTACATGTGACGACGTTGAATTAACGTGGAAAACTGTTTGGATTTGCATAAAGTCATCAACGTAAGGGATTTTCTTATTTTTCTTACCCAACTTGCAACCTTTTTGTTGAATTCACATTAGTTGACAACTCAACCAAATGTAAATCAGAACTACACGTTGAACTGACTGCTGTCTGTGCCCAGTGGGTAATATCATAATCCTAAAGTGTTTGACTCCTGTACTCTCTAACATGGAACTACATGTCACTAGATTAATCATGTTAGGAGTGTGTGTGTGTGTCTGGACCTGTGTAAGTGTGTGTGTCTGGACCTGTGTAAGTGTGTGTGTCTGGACCTGTGTAAGTGTGTGTGTCTGGACCTGTGTAAGTGTGTGTGTCTGGACCTGTGTAAGTGTGTGTGTCTGGACCTGTGTAAGTGTGTGTGTCTGTTTTGAGTGTTTGCATGAATGTTCAAAGCCACAGGAAGTAGAGGTGCTGCACCACCCCCTGAAAAATCAGAATAGAAATAAAATATGAATAGAAATAAAAAAAAGTAGTGCACTGGTCCTTTACTAGCATTATCAGACCGATATAAACGTCTGGAGGGCAACACATGTTTTTCATCATCTCCACTTTGGCAAAAAGGTAGTTGTATAATTAAGATCAGTATCTTGCAGGATTCAATAGTTGGAATTGTAAGAGTTGTTGCCCTGTCCCTTTCTGTAAGAGTTGTTGCCCTGTCCCTTTCTGTAAGAGTTGTTGCCCTGTCCCTTTCTGTAAGAGTTGTTGCCCTGTCCCTTTCTGTACTAGTTGTTGCCCTGTCCCTTTCTGTAAGAGTTGTTGCCCTGTCCCTTTCTGTAAGAGTTGTTGCCCTGTCCCTTTCTGTACTAGTTGTTGCCCTGTCCCTTTCTGTAAGAGTTGTTGCCCTGTCCCTTTCTGTAAGAGTTGTTGCCCTGTCCCTTTCTGTAAGAGTTGTTGCCCTGTCCCTTTTCTGTAAGAGTTGTTGCCCTGTCCCTTTCTGTAAGAGTTGTTGCCCTGCTCCTTTCTGTAAGAGTTGTTGACCTGTCCCTTTCTGTAAGAGTTGTTGCCCTGTCCCTTTCTGTAAGAGTTGTTGACCTGTCCCTTTCTGTAAGAGTTGTTGACCTGTCCCTTTCTGTAAGAGTTGTTGCCCTGTCCCTTTCTGTAAGAGTTGTTGACCTGTCCCTTTCTGTAAGAGTTGTTGCCCTGTCCCTTTCTGTAAGAGTTGTTGACCTGTCCCTTTCTGTAAGAGTTGTTGCCCTGTCCCTTTCTGTAAGAGTTGTTGACCTGTCCCTTTCTGTAAGAGTTGTTGGCCCTGTCCCTTTCTGTAAGAGTTGTTGCCCTGTCCCTTTCTGTAAGAGTTGTTGACCTGTCCCTTTCTGTAAGAGTTGTGGCCCTGTCCCTTTCTGTAAGAGTTGTTGCCCTGTCCCTTTCTGTAAGAGTTGTTGCCCTGTCCCTTTCTGTAAGAGTTGTTGCCCTGTCCCTTTCTGTAAGAGTTGTTGCCCTGTCCCTTTCTGTAAGAGTTGTGGCCCTGTCCCCTTTCTGTAAGAGTTGTGGCCCTGTCCCTTTCTGTAAGAGTTGTTGCCCTGTCCCTTTTCTGTAAGAGTTGTGGCCCTGTCCCTTTCTGTAAGAGTTGTGGCCCTGTCCCTTTCTGTAAGAGTTGTGGGCCCTGTCCCTTTCTGTAAGAGTTGTTGCCCTGTCCCTTTCTGTAAGAGTTGTTGCCCTGTCCCTTTCTGTAAGAGTTGTTGCCCTGTCCCTTTCTGTAAGAGTTGTTGCCCTGTCCCTTTCTGTAAGAGTTGTGGCCCTGTCCCTTTCTGTAAGAGTTGTTGCCCTGTCCCTTTCTGTAAGAGTTGTTGCCCTGTCCCTTTCTGTAAGAGTTGTTGCCCTGTCCCTTTCTGTAAGAGTTGTGGCCCTGTCCCTTTTTCTCTGTGATTGTCATTCTAATGGGATCCAGAAAGAACAAAACCCTGTCCTCAAACATTTCCATCAAAATGTGCAAAATTATGGGCAAAGACCCAAAACATCCACATCAAATTTGAAAATGTTCTTGATCAAATAACATGGAAAACAACCACTTTTTGTGCAGTATTAATTGACCATCCTTACAAACCACTTAATGTAAATGTACATTACTGTATTGTACATATTGTGGTCATCTAGGTTTGTACCTTTTAGACTTGACATCACCATGAAGGAAAACAATGCACAATACAGTAAGTGAGTACATTGAGACACCAAGTGGTTTATGATGATGTGGCTCAGTTGGTAGAGCATGGCGCTTGCAATGCTAGGGTTGTGGGTTCGATTCCCAAGGGGGACCAGTACGGAAAAGTATGAAAATAGTATGCACTCACTACTGTACGTTACTCTGGATAAGAGCGTCTACTTAAATGGAAAAGGAATGAATAGATCATTTCAGTTTCCACATAGAAGTAAGTTGCATTACCAAAGTATTTCAAGAAACTGGAAAACATATATCAAGCAAGTATTTTTATATTCTACAAATATTATCAGATTAACTGTTTTTGTACAGATAATTATCAGACTCGAGTTACAAATGCTGGTAAACACTCAAATACATATATATATATATATATATATATATATATACAGTGGGGGAGAACAAGTATTTGATACACTGCCGATTTTGCAGGTTTTCCTACTTACAAAGCATGTAGAGGTCTGTAATTTGTATCATAGGTACACTTCAACTGTGAGAGACGGAATCTAAAACAAAATCCAGAAAATCACATTGTATGATTTTTAAGTAATTCATTTGCATTTTATTGCATGACATAAGTATTTGATACATCAGAAAAGCAGAACTTAATTTTTGGTACAAAAACCTTTGTTTGCAAATTACAGAGATCATATGTTTCCTGTAGGTCTTGACCAGGTTTGAACACACTGAAGCAGGGATTTTGGCCCACTCGTCCATACAGACCTTCAGGTTTCGGGGCTGTCGCTGGGCAATACGGACTTTCAGCTCCCTCCAAAGATTTTCTATTGGGTTCAGGTCTGGAGACTGGCTAGGCCACTCCAGGACCTTGAGATGCTTCTTACGGAGCCACTCCTTAGTTGCCCTGGCTGTGTGTTTCGGGTCATTGTCATGCTGGAAGACCCAGCCACGACCCATCTTCAATGCTCTTACTGAGGGAAGGAGGTTGTTGGCCAAGATCTCGCGATACATGGCCCCATCCATCCTCCCCTCAATACGGTGCAGTCATCCTGTCCCCTTTGCAAGAAAAGCATCCCCAAAGAATGATGTTTCCACCTCCATGCTTCACGGTTGGGATGGTGTTTTCTTGGGGTTGTACTCATCCTTCTTCTTCCTCCAAACACGGCGAGTGGAGTTTAGACCAAAAAGCTATATTTTTGTCTCATCAGACCACATGACCTTCTCCCATTTCTCCTCTGGATCATCCAGATGGTCATTGGCAAACTTCAGACGGGCCTGGACATGCGCTGGCTTGAGCAGGGGGACCTTGCGTGCGCTGCAGGATTTTAATCCATGACGGCGTAGTGTGTTCCTAATGGTTTCTTTGAGACTGTGGTCCCAGCTCTCTTCAGGTCATTGACCAGGTCCTGCCGTGTAGTTCTGGGCTGATCCCTCACCTTCCTCATGATCATTGATGCCCCACGAGGTGAGATCTTGCATGGAGCCCCAGACCGAGGGTGATTGACCGTCATTTTGAACTTCTTCCATTTTCTAATAATTGCGCCAACAGTTGTTGCCTTCTCACCAAGCTGCTTGCCTATTGTCCTGTAGCCTATCCCAGCCTTGTGCAGGTCTACAATTTTATCCCTGATGTCCTTACACAGCTCTCTGGTCTTGGCCATTGTGGAGAGGTTTGGAGTCTGTTTGATTGAGTGTGTGGACAGGTGTCTTTTATACAGCTAACGAGTTCAAACAGGTGCAGTTAATACAGGTAATGAGTGGAGAACAGGAGGGCTTCTTAAAGAAAAACTAACAGGTCTGTGAGAGCCGGAATTCTTACTGGTTGGTAGGTGATCAAATACTTATGTCATGCAATAAAATGCTAATTAATTACTTAAAAATCATACAATGTGATTTTCTGGATTTTTGTTTTAGATTCCGTCTCTCACAGTTGAAGTGTACCTATGATAAAAAATTACAGACCTCTACATGCTTTGTAAGTAGGAAAACCTGCAAAATTGCCAGTGTATCAAATACTTGTTCTCCCCACTGTACATATACACATTTGAAGTCGGAAGTTTACATACACCTTAGCCAATACATTTTCACAATTCCTGACATTTAATCCTAGTAAAAATTCCCTGTCTAAGGTCAGTTAGGATCACCACTTTTATTTTAAGAATGGGAAATGTCAGAATAATAGTAGAGTTGATTTATTTCAGCTTTTATTCCTTTCATCACATTCCCAGTGGGTCAGAAGTTTACATGCACTCAATTAGTATTTGGGAGCATTGCCTTTAAAATTGTTTCACTTGGGTCAAACATTTCGGGTAGCCTTCCACAAGCTTCCCCAAATAAGTTGTGTGAATTTTGGCCCATTTCCTCCTGCACAGAGCTGGTGTAACTGAGTCAGGTTTGTAGGCCTCCTTGCTCGCACATGCTTTTTCAGTTCTGCCCACAAATGTTCTATAGGATTGAGGTCAGGGCTTTTGTGATGACCACTCCAGTACCTTGACTTTGTTGTCCTTAAAGCCATTTTGCCACAACTTTGGAAGTATGCTTGGGGTCATTGTCCATTTGGAAGACGCATTTGCGACCAAGCTTTAACTTCCTGACTGATGTCTTGAGATGTTGCTTCAATATATCCACATAATTTTCCTTCCTCATGATGCCATCTATTTTGTGAAGTGCACCAGTCCCTCCTGCAGCAAAGCACCCCCACTGCATGATGCTGCCACCCCAGTGCTTCACGGTTGGGATGGTGTTCTTCGGCTTGCAAGCAACCCCCTTTTTCCACCAAACATAACGATGGTCATTATGGCCAAACAGTTTATATTTTTGTTTCATCAGACCAGAGGACATTTCTCCCAAAAAGTACGATCTTTGTCCCCATGTGCAGTTGCAAACCGTGGTCTGGCATTTTTATGGCGGATTTGGAGCAGTGGCTTCTTCCTTGCTGCGCGGCCTTTCAGGTTATGTCGACATAGGACTCGTTTTACTGTGGATATAGATACATTTTTTGTACCTGTTTCCTCCAGCATCTTCACAAGGTCCGTTGCTGTTGTTCTGGGATTGATTTGCACTTTTCGCACCAAAGTACGTTAATCTGTAGGAGACAGAACGCATCTCCTTCCTGAGCGGTATGACGGCTGCGTGGTCCTATGGTGTTTATACTTGCGTACTATTGTTTGTACAGATGAAACGTGGTACCTTCAGGCGTTTGGAAATTGCTCCCAAGGATGAACCAGACTTGTGGAGGTCTACAATATTTTTTTCTGAGGTCTTGGCTGATTTCTTTTGATTTTCCAATGATGTCAAGCAAAGAGGCACTGAGTTTGAAGGTAGGCCTTGAAATACATCACACATGTACACCTCCAATTGACACAAATGATGTCAATTAGCCTATCAGAAGCTTCATGACATCATTTTTCTGGAATTTTCCAAGCTGTTTAAAGGCACAGTCAACTTAGTGTATGTAAACTTCTGACCCACTGGAATTGTGATACAGTGAATTATAAGTTAAATCATCGGTCTGTAAACAATTGTTGGAAAAATTACTTGTGTCATGCACAACTGACTTGCCAAAACTATCGTTTGTTTAACAAGAAATTTGTGGAGTGGTTGAAAAACAAGTTTTAATGACTCCAACCTAAGTGTATGTAAACTTCCGACTTCAACTGCAGATAATAGGTAGCAGCATTGTAAAAACAAATGGGGGGGTGTCAATGTAAATAGTCCAGGTAGCCATTGATTAATTGTTTCAGCAGTCTTATGGCTGGGGTAGAAGCTGTTAAGGAGCCTTTTGGTCATAGACTTGGCACTCCGGTACCACTTGCCGTGCGGTAGCAGAGAGAACAGTCTATGAATTGGGTGACTGGAGTCTTTGACAATTGTTTGGGCTTTCCTCTGACACCGCCTAGTATAGAGGTCCTGGATGGCAGGAAGCTAGGCCCCAGTGATGTACTGGGCCGTACGCACTACCCTCTGTAGCACCTTACGGTCAGATGCCGATCAGTTGCCATACCAGGTGGTGATGCAACCGGTCAGAATGCTCTCGATGGTGCAGCTGTATAACTTTTTGAGGATCTTTTGAGGATCTGTATATATACAGTGGGGGAAAAAAGTATTTAGTCAGCCACCAATTGTGCAAGTTCTCCCACTTAAAAAGATGAGAGAGGCCTGTAATTTTCATCATAGGTACACGTCAACTATGACAGACAAATGTAGATGTTTTTTTTCTCCAGAAAATCACATTGTAGGATTTTTTATGAATTTATTTGCAAATTATGGTGGCAAAATAAGTATTTGGTCACCTACAAACAAGCAAGATTTCTGGCTCTCACAGACCTGTAACTTCTTCTTTAAGAGGCTCCTCTGTCCTCCACTCGTTACCTGTATTAATGGCACCTGTTTGAACTTGTTATCAGTATAAAAGACACCTGTCCCACAACCTCAAACAGTCACACTCCAAACTCCACTATGGCCAAGACCAAAGAGCTGTCAAAGGACACCAGAAACAAAATTGTAGACCTGCACCAGGCTGGGAAGACTGAATCTGCAATAGGTAAGCAGCTTGGTTTGAAGAAATCAACTGTGGGAGCAATTATTAGGAAATGGAAGACATACAAGACCACTGATAATCTCCCTTGATCTGGGGCTCCACGCAAGATCTCACCCCGTGGGGTCAAAATGATCACAAGAACGGTGAGCAAAAATCCCAGAACCACACGGGGGGATCTAGTGAATGACCTGCAGAGAGCTGGGACCAAAGTAACAAAAGCCTACCATCAGTAACACACTACGCCGCCAGGGACTCAAATCCTGCAGTGCCAGACGTGTCCACCTGCTTAAGCCAGTACATGTCCAGGGCCCGTCTGAAGTTTGCTAGAGTGCATTTGGATGATCCAGAAGAAGATTGGGGAGAATGTCATATGGTCAGATGAAACCAAATATATAACTTTTTGGTAAAAACTCAACTCGTCGTGTTTGGAGGACACAAAAATGCTGAGTTGCATCCAAAGAATACCATACCTACAGTGAAGCATGGGGGTGGAAAACATCATGCTTTGGAGCTGTTTTCTGCAATGGGACCAGGACGACTGATCCGTGTAAAGGAAAGAATGAATGGGGCCATGTATCGTAAGATTTTGAGTGAAAACCTCCTTCCATCAGCAAGGGCATTGAAGATGAAACGTGGCTGGGTCTTTCAGCATGACAATGATCCCAAACACACCGCCCGGGCAACGAAGGAGTTGGCTTCGTAAGAAGCATTTCAAGGTCCTGGAGTGGCCTAGCCAGTCTCCAGATCTCAACCCCATAGAAAATCTTTGGAGGGAGTTGAAAGTCCGTGTTGCCCAGCGACAGCCCCAAAACATCACTGCTCTAGAGGAGATCTGCATGGAGGAATGGGCCAAAATACCAGCAACAGTGTGTGAAAACCTTGTGAAGACTTACAGAAATCGTTTGAACTGTGTCATTGCCAACAAAGGGTATATACCAAAGTATTGAGAAACTTTTGTTATTGACCAAATACTTATTTTCCACCATAATTTGCAAATAAATTCATTAAAAATCCTACAATGTGATTTCTGGAAAAAAAAATTCTCATTTTGTCTGTCATAGTTGACGTGTACCTATGATGAAAATTACAGGCCTCTCTCATCTTTTTAAGTGGGAGAACTTGCACAATTGGTGGCTGACTAAATACTTTTTTTCCCCACTGTATGTATGTATATATATATATATATATATATATATATATATATATATATATATATATATATATATTTTATCACAAAAGTAGTGCACTGGGCCTTTCCTAGTCCTGTATTAGCGGACCGATATAGACGTCTTCAGCGCCGGCAAAAAACAAATCAGCATCCCCCCCACGTCGGGAAAAAAAAAAAACGCAGCACCCCCAAACTACTTCCCGCGGCTGTGTGTGTGTGTGTGTCCTACACTTTGTTCCACTAACTGGTGATGTAGTACTGCTCAACAGTCCTGCTCTCTAACTAAGCTGATTATTAAACCTTCTATTCCTGACCACACGGAAGTGATCTGTCATTGGCTTAGCCCTGCCGACCAGCCCACTTCTGACCTCACACCAGACCAATCAGAGACAGAGGCTGTGGCTTGGGTCACCAACAGGCTTTCCTGCAAGGGAACCCCTTCCCAGCTGCCAAAACTCGTTTAAATGACTTAATTTCTACCAACTTTGCCCAATTTTGCCCGCTGGGATTATGTGGAGGACATACTACATGACACAAGACAAATACACTACCGGTCAAAAGTTTTACAAACACCTACTCATTACATTTACATTTACATTTACGTCATTTAGCAGACGCTCTTATCCAGAGCGACTTACAAATTGGTACATTCACCCTATAGCCAGTGGGATAACCACTTTACAATATGTTTTATTTATTTATTTATTTATTACTTTTTTTTAGGGGGGGGGGGGGGGGGGGGGGGGGGGGGGGGTAGAAGGATTACTTTAGATCCTATCCCAGGTATTCCTTAAAGAGGTGGGGTTTCAAATGTCTCCGGAAGGTGGTGAGTGACTCCGCTGTCCCTGGCGTCGTGAGGGGAGCTTGTTCCACCATTGGGGTGCCAGAGCAGCGAACAGTTTTGACTGGGCTGAGTGCGGGAACTATGCTTCCGCAGAGGAAGGGGAGCCAGCAGGCCAGAGGTGGATGTGAACGCAATGCCCTCGGTTGGGTGTAGGGACTGATCAGAGCCTGAAGGTACAGAGGTGCCGATCCCCTCACAGCTCCATAGGCAAGCACCATGGTCTTGTAACAGATGCGAGCTTTCAACTGGAAGCCAGTGGAGTGTGCGGAGGAGCGGGTGGTGACGTGAGAGAACTTGGGGGAAGGTGTGAACACCAGACGCGGCTGCGGCATTCTGGATGAGTTTTGTAGGGGTTTAATGGCACAGGCAGGGAGCCCAGCCAACAGCGAGTTGCAGTAATCCAGAACGGGAGATGACAAGTGCCTGGATTAGGACCTGTGCCGCTTCCTGTGTAAGGCCAGGGTCGTACTCTCCGAATGTTGTAGAGCATGAACCTGCAGGATCGGGGTCACCGCCTTGATGTTAGCGGAGAACGACAGGGTGTTGTCCAGGGTCACGCCAAGGCTCTTCGCACTCTGGGAGGAGGACACAACGGAGTTGTCAACCGTTGATGGCGAGATCATGGAACGGGCAGTCCTTCCCAGGGAGGAAGAGCAGCTCCGTCTTGCCAAGGTTCAGCTTGAGGTGGGTGATCCGTCATCCATACTGCGTATGTCTGCCAGACATGCAGAGATGCGATTCGCCACCTGGGTTATCAGAAGGGGGAAAGGAGAAGATTAGTTGTGTATAGTCAGCGTAGCAATGATAGGAGAGGCCATGTGAGGATATGACAGAGCCCAAGTGACTTGGTGTATAGGGAGAATAGGAGATGGGCCCTAGAACTGAGCCCTGGGGGACACCAGTGGTGAGAGCACGTGGGTGCGGAGACAGCTTCTCGCCACGCCACTTGGTAGGATGCGGCCGACCGCGTCAGGTAGGACGCAATCCAGGAGTGAGCCGCGCTGGAGGATGCCCAGCTCGGAGAGGGTGGAGAGGAGGATCTGATGGTTTCACAGGTATCAAAGGCAGCAGACAGGTCTAGAAGGACAAGAGCATAGGAGCAGAGCGTTAGCTTTTAGCAGTGCGGAGAGCCTCCGTGACACAGAGAAGAGCATCCTCTCTCCTCAGTTGAATGACGGCAGGTCCTGAAACCTGACTGGTTTTTGGATCAAGAAGGTCCATTCTGAGAAGAGATAGCAAGAGAGTTGGGCTTAAAGGACGGCGACGTCTCAATAGTTTTGGAAAGAAAAGAAAGAAGGGATACTGGTCTGTAGTTGTTGACATCAGTCCGCGGATCCGAGTGTTGGTTTTTTTTTGAGACAGGGTGCAACTCCTCGTGCTCTCTTGAAGACGGAAGGGACATAGCCCAGCGCTGTCAAGGATGAGTTCGATCAGCGAGGTGAGGTAGGGGAGGAGTAAGGTCACCGGAGATGGTCTGGAGAGAGAGGAGGGGTATGGGTCAAGCGGGCAGGTTGTTGCGGCGGCCTGCAGTCACAAGTCGCAGAGGATTTTATCTTGAGCGAGAGGGGAGAAAGAAGTCAAAGCATAGGGTAGGGCAGTGTGAGCAGGGACCAGCCAGTAGGTCATTAGACTTAAACAACGAGGATCGGATGTCGTCAAACCTTCTTTTCAAAGTGGTTGACGAAGTCCATTCCACAGAGAGAGAGAGAGTGGGGGATGGGGAGAGGGGGGGGGGATGGGGGGGGGGGGGGGGATTCAGAACCGGGAGGAGAATGTTGGCAAAGAGCTTCCTAGGGTTAGAGGGCAGATGCTTGGAACTTTAGATGGTAGAAAGTGGCCTTAGCAGCAGAAAACAGATGAAAGAAAATGTAGAGAGGAGCCGGGAGTGAAAAGATGCCAGGTCGGCATGTTAGTTTTAGTTTTTCTTCCATTTCCGCCTCCGCTGCCCGGAGCTCTGTTCTGTGAGCTCCGCAATGAGTCATCAAGCCACAGGAGCAGGGAGGGGAGGACCGAGCCGGCCGGAGGATATAGGGGACACAGAGAGTCAAAGTATGCAGAAAGGTAGGAGAGGCCAGCGCGTGAGGAGGGCCAGAATCAGGAGATTGGAGGGAGAAGATTGAGCAGAGGGAAGAGTCGATGATAGGATGGGAAGAGGAGAGAGTAGTGGGAGAGAGAGAGCGAAGGTTGCGGCGGCGCAATGTATTACATCTGTGTAGCTGGCAGAGTGAGTAGTTGTTGGAGAGAGGAAGCGGAGAGAGAAAGGATACAAAGTAGTGGTCGGAAGACATGGAGGGGAGTTGCAGTTGAGATTAGTAGCTAAGAGCAGGCTATCTAGTAAAGGATGAGGTCAAGCGTTATTGCCTGACTTGTGAGGTAGGGGGGACGGTGAGGAGGGTGAGCGGTCAAAAGAGGAGAGGACGCTGAAAAGAAGGAAGGCAAGAGAGCGATGAGTCAAATGTAGACGTAGGGAGCGTTGAAATCCCCCCAAAAAACTGTGAGGGGTGAGCCATCCTCAGGAAAGGAAACTTATCAAGGCGTTCATAGCTCCATTGATGAACTCTCCAAGGGAACCTGGAGGGCGATAGATGACAAGGATATTAAGCTTAAATGGCTAGTGACTGTGACAGCATGGAATTCAAATGTCGAGGAGATAGACATGATGGGTTTAGGGGAAAATTGAGAATGTCCACGTTGGGAGAGATGAGGATTCCTGTGCCACCACCCCTCTGACCAGATGCTCTCGGGTTATGCGAGACACATGGTCGAGGGACGAGGATGAGAGCATTAAGGAGTAGGCAGTGGTTTTTTCAGTGGTAATCCTCCAGGTTTCCTGTCGGGCGCCCAGGAAGTCGATGGGACTGGACTCATTCAAGGGTTTTCTTTATTTTTACTATTTTCTTAACATTGTGTAGATATAATAGTGAAAGACATCAAAACTATAAAATAACACATATGGAATCATTGTAGTAACCAAAAAGAGTTAAACAAGATCAAAATATATTTTAGATTTGAGATGTCTTCAAATAGCCACACTTTGCCTTGATGACAGCTTTGCACACGTATCTTGGCATTCTCTCAATCAGCTTCACCTGGAATGCTTTTCCAACAGTCTTGAAGGAGTTCCCCACTAATGCTTGTAGCACTTGTTGTCTGCTTTCATTCAATATGGTCATGCGCAGTCCGACTCATCCTAAACCATCTCAATTTGGTTTGAGGTCAGGGGGGGTTGTGGAGGCCAGGTCATCTGATTCAGCACTCCATCACTCTCATTCTTGGTAAAGAAAATATGCCCTTACACAGCCTGGAGGTGTGGTTGGGTCATTGGTCCGAAGTGTTGAAACACAAATGATAGTCCCCACTAAGAGCCCAAACCAGATGGGAAGGCCTTTGTTTCGCTGCAGAATGCTGGTAGGTGAGCCATGCTGGGTTAAGTGTGCCTTGAATTCTAACTCTATAAATCACCGACAGTGTCCAACCGAGCAGCAAACGACCACCCGCCCAGCACATATACACACCTCCTCCTCCATGCTTTACGGTAGGAAATACACATGCGGATGAATCATGGCCGTTCTCACTGCCACATCGCGTCTTTTTGGTTCCATAGCTAGTTTTGATAAACCAAAAAATGTCCAAATTTGGACTCCAGACCAAATACAAATTTCGGCACGGCAAATTCTAATGTCCATTGCTCGTGAAGTGTTTCTGTCGGGCCCATGCCAAGTCTCTTCTTCTTTGGTGTCCTTTATTAGGGATTTCTTTGCAGCAATTCAACCATGAAGGCCTGATTCACACAGTCTCCTCTGAACAGTTTGATGTTGAGATGTGTCTGTTACTTGAACTCTGTGAAGCAATTTATTTTGGGCTGCAATTTCTGAGGCTGGTAACTCTAATGAACTTATCCTCTGCAACAGAGGTGACTCTGGTTCTTCCATTCCTGTGGCGGCCCCTCATGAGAGCCAGTTTCGTCATAGCGCTTGATGGTTTTTTGCGACTGTCCACACCCTTGAAGAAACTTTAGAAGTTCTTGAAATGTTCCTTAGTGACTGACCTTCATGTCTTAAAGTATGATGGACTGCCATTTCTCTTTTGTTTATTTGAGCTCGTTCTTGCCAAAATATGGACTTGGTCTTTTACCAAAATAGGGCTATCTTCTGTATGACACCCCCTACCTTGTCACAACACAACTGATTGGCTCAAACGCATTAGAAGGCAAGAAATTCCACAAATTAACTTTTAAGAGCATACATGCACATCACTGTTTAATGTGAAAATGCACAATTCCAGGTGACTACCTCATGAAGCTGGTTGAGAGAATGCCGAAGAGTGTGCAAAGCCGTGCATCAAGGCAAAGGTGGGCTATTTGAAGAATCTAAAAATATATTTTGATTTACAACTTTTTTGGTTACTACATGATTCACATATGTGATTTAGTTCGATAGAAGTTGTACAATGTATGAAAATAGTAAAAATACCTGAAAACCCTTGAATGAAGAGGTGTTGTAAAACTTTTGACCGGTAGTGTACATGATTAAGAAGGCCCCTATTCAATCAGTGGTTCAGATTAGTAAGGATCATGCACTAAGCAACACCAAGGTTGTGGGTTCAGTGTTCCTGCATGAGTTTCACATCAAAGACTAAAAATGGATAATGGTAATTGTAATTCCATGGTATATATTATATGAATATACTTAAGAGGGTGGCAGGTTGCCTAGAGCGGTATAGTGCGTTAGGCCAGTAAACCAAAAAGGTCGCTAGTTCAGATCCCCCTGTCGCTAATTATTCCAGTAATATTATATATATATATTGAATAAAAGAAAAACTAGCCGTTCTTCTTCCCCTTAACAGCAAAGTCTGGACGCATGATTGATGAGGGTGGCGGCTCTGAATAAGCAGCCACGGTACACAGACCGTGGATCACCCGGGACGCACCAACAGCTTCCTGTGTAACGCAGGAAGTGAGCTGGCCATCCTGTACAACGACGCGCGCCGTGCCGTGCTAGAGAGCCACCCACGCATGCCCTTGCCTTCCAGATCACCACACGCCGGACGACAAGTGCAACATCTTCAGAACATGGAGAGGTTGATTCTGGGAGGGGCTGTTTGGTCCCATCTGTCTGTCCGGTGTACAGGAAGCAGGTCTTTGCCTCTTTTGGATGTACCGAATACTGTGTGTGTGTGTGCGTGTTTGTGTGTGTGTGTGTGTGTGTGTGTGTAATGTGTGTTGGTTTGTGTGACATAGAGGCAGGGCATTCATGTGCTTTTGAGTCCCAGAAGAGTGTGTCTCATGCACGTGCTCTCCCTCGGAAAGGGGGAGGGGTAGATAATCAACTCCATTCATCCTCTCTCCTCTGTCACTACAGTCTCAGATTAGGCCTACGAACTGTCCAGAGGGGCTTTCAGCACATTTATTTTATCTCCATGTTTTTGTGGGGTGAACGTGTCTCTCTCTCTCTGTTCTTCCCCTTCTCCCTGCCCCCCCCCTTCCTCTCTCTTCCTCCACTGCTTCTTTCTTTCTCTCGCTCTCTCGCTCTCTCTCCTGATCTCTCTCTCTCTCTCTCTCCTCTCTCTCTCTCTCTTTCTCTCTCTTCTCTCTCTCTCTCTATCTCTCTCATCTCTCTTTCTCTCTCTCTCTCTCCTCTCCTCTTTCTCTCTCCTCTCTCTGTAGAATGAGTACCGTACCCTGCGTCAGTCCTATCGAGAGACCGATGGGTGCTAGCCCCAGAGAATGACAAAACACTTTGAGCACGTCAACAAAGTTCGTCAAACAGCATCACAAGCCGCTGGCCCCGCGCTGGAGCGAGAACGGGGTGAGATGAACGACAGAACCAGGAGAGAGAGAAGATGGGTAGAAAAAGAAGCATAAAGTCAGTTTGATAGGCTGTGTGGTTAAACATGAATGCCAGCAGGAACCTGTTCATGGGTTGACCAGAGGTATTGCAGCCATACAGTAGTGGAAGCTGGCA
>JAGTTL010000849.1:0-24619 GCA_036851935.1 Coregonus suidteri
TAAAGGGAAAAAAAAGCCTTTAAGTAAAGGGGTCCTGTTTTTTAGGCGCACTATGTACTATTTTCCTGAAAAACCCGGTCTTCATGTATTTTTTTTCAATCAAACAATTGTATTTCCATTCACCATAGTAAACACTTATCAATAAATACAGAAACAACTGAATGTGTCTGAATATTACTACACATGTCGAAAACATATATTATCATTACATTCAGCTTCAAAACAGTAGTGCAACCGTGAAATTCTCTCTCTGCTGCACTGAAGTCCGCCGACGCTGACCGAGTGGGCGGCACCATTTTACCAGCATGTTAATTTTACACAAAACCAAAACAAACTCAGAAATCTAACATACAATGGATTTCTTTATGAAAATCACCTTGAGAAATGATGTATATCCATTCAGACAAATCCAAAGTATCTAGCTATGTGACTTGTAAAATAGTTACCAGGTTTACTCAGTTTGACATAAAAATAAAACATCAAACCTTTACCAAACGTGATAATACCTTAACGGATTTGTTACCTAGCATTGTTTGACATGTTCTTTAGATATTAGAAAGTTTAAACGTGCTATTACATACTGATATTACGTATTTTATAAAGTATTAGTTCATGTTTGGAATATTGAGAGCTGCATAAGGATTTGGAGGATGACATACATCCATGTATTTATTTCTGTCACTGGTTGGGTGCCAGAAGGTATGCGGGGCCAAGATAGCTGGGGGCCAATGGTGCTAAGCTTAGAAGGAGTATGGTGATGGAATATCCTGACAAGTGTTGCAACAACGACTACGAGCGGCGCCGGGCGTAGCACGAAGCTAGCTGGCTAACCCTCCACCTGGACTAGCTGGCGAGTACCCGGCAATTAGCAACGGTATATTTTTTTCACGCCTGGGAGTGCCTGTGGTTACGCCAGGCTGGCTGCCTACAATGATTACATACAATCATTGCCTACCATTCAGCTGTTTTCTAACCTCATGTCTGAACCGTTAACGTTCTGGTAGCAAGTGGCTACTGTGCTTTAATTTTGCTAGCTTGTTACATACCTGGATAGCTACTAGTAAACAATAAGCTGGAACGACCTAGCGAACAGTACGCGAAACTGTCTGAGTCAATTCAGTGGCTAGCTTTGCACTTGGCTAGCTAACAGTAGCTGCTAGGGGTAAGTCATAACTAGATTTGTGTTTTTGTTTTTACATATTTGATGGCCCGAGTCGTTCAGGGAATCGGGACATGGGTGACTAGTTAACGGTAGTTTGGCTCTCTCTGTGTGTTCGTGCCGTTCGTGCTGCGCCTCGTTAGCTAGATGAGTTAGTCTATTCATAGAAACATTGAAACCGCTGAGTAGTTTACAACAATTATAGTTTCTGAGGGGGGAAGTTGGTTGAGTTATATTTGGGAGTTGTGGTGAGGGAGGCCCCGCTCTCTCCTTTTCCCAGATGTTTAGTTCATTTCATTCCGATCTCCTCTGCATTATTGTAGCCATTTGCTGACAGCCTGTCAACTATGCCTCTGCTGCCTATCCCTGTTTCCTCCTCTCCGCACAGGCTACACAAACGCCTCACACCGTGTGGCTGCTGCACTATTCTCTAACCTGGTGGTCCTTGCACGCACCACTCTCTGGAACCTGGTGTTCCCTGCACGCACCACTCACCTGGCGTTTCCAGGTCTCAGGCAGCCTCTGGAACTGCCGTTCTGCTGCCACATACAAGGCATAGACTTCATCCCAGCCTATCTACCCTCCAATCCCTCAACTCTTGGCGCTGACGGAATACATGGATTACCACTGAAAACACCTGCTACTCCTACTGCTCTCTCTCTCCTCGTCTGACCATGTGTTTATCACATACCCCGAGAGCATCTGGTCAGCGGGGGGTGGTGGCACAGGAATCCTCATACTCTCCAAGTGAACATCTCAATTTTCCCCCTAACCCACAACTGTCTATCTCCTCATTTGAATTCCATGCTGTCGCAGTCACTAACCCATTTAAGCTTAATATCCTTTTCATCTATCGCCCTCCATGTTCCCTTGGAGAGTTTCATCAATGAGCTTGACGCCTTGATAAGCTCCGTTCCTGAGGATGGCTCATCCCCTCACAGTTTTGGGGATTTCAACCTCCCTACTCTACATTTGATCTCATTTCTCTTTGCCCTCCTTCTTTCCACTCCTCTCCTCTTTTGACTCTATCCCTCTCACCGTCCCCACCCTACTCACAAGGACAGGCAATACGCTTGACCTCATCTATACTAGATGCTGCTCTTCTACTAATCGTTCCCTGCAACTCCCCTCCATGTCTTCCGACCACTACTTTGTATCCTTTCTCTCTCGCTCTCCTCCAACACTACTCACTCTAACTGCCCCTACACAGATGGTAATTGCGCCGCCGCAACCTTCGCTCTCCTCTCCGCACTACTCGTCTTCTCTCCTCTTTTTCCATCCTATCATCTCTCTCCCTCTGCTCAATCCTCTCCCTCCAATCTCCTGATTTCTGCCTCCTCAACCCTCCTCTCCTCCCTTCTGCATCCTTTGACTCTCTGTGTCCCTATCCTCCCGGCCGGCTCGGTCCTCCCCTCCAGCTCCGTGGCTTTGAGACTCATTGCGAGCTCACAGAACAGAGTTCCGGGCAGCGGAGCGGAAATGGAAGAAAAACTAAACTCCTGCCGACCTGGCATCTTTTCACTCCCCCTCCTCTCTGACATTTTCTTCATCTGTTTCTGCTGCTAAGGCCACTTTCTACCACTCTAAATTCCAAGCATCTGCCTCTAACCCTAGGAAGCTCTTTGCCACATTCTCCTCCTGCTGAATCCCCCCCCCCCTCCTCCTCCCTCTCTGTGGAGTCTATGTGGCAAAGTCTAATGACACTGCTGATCCTGCTCACACAGCCCTACCTCTATGCTTTGACTTCTTTCCTTTCCCTCCTCTCTCTCTCGAGAAAATCTTGCGACTTGTGACTGCAGGGCCGCCCAACAACCTGCCCGCTTGACCCCCATCCCCTCCTCTCTTCTCCAGACCATCTCCGGTGGACCTTCTCCCCTAACCTCACCTCGCTGATCAACTCATCCTTGACCGCTGGCCATGTCCCCTTCCGTCTTCAGAGAGCGAGAGTTGCACCCCTTCTCAAAAAACCAAACACTCGATTCCCACTGATGTCAACAACTACAGACCAGTATCCCTTCTTTCTTTTCTTTCCAAAACCAATTGAGGCGTGCCGTCTTTAGCCAACTCGTCTTGCTATTCTCTCTCAGAATGACCTTCTTGATCCCAAACCAGTCAGGTTTCAGGACTGGTCATTCAACTGAGGACTGCTCTTCTCTGTGTCACGGAGGCTCTCCGCACTGATAAAGCTAACTCTCTCTCCTCTGCTCTTGTCCTTCTAGGACCTGTCTGCCTGCCTTTGATACTGTGAACCATCCAGATCCTCCTCTCCACCCTCTCCGAGCTGGGCATCTCCGCGCGGCTCACTCCTGGATTGCGTCCTACCTGACCGGTCGCTCCTACCAAGTGGGCGTGGCGAGAGCTGTCTCCGCACCACGTGCTCTCACCACTGTGTCCCCCAGGGCTCAGTTCTAGGCCCTCTCCTATTCTCCCTATACAACCAGTCACTTGGCTCTGTCATATCCTCACATGGGGCCCTCTCCTATACATTGCTACGCTGACAATACACACTAATCTTCTCCTTTCCCCCTTCTGATAACCAGGTGGCGAATCGCATCTCGGCATGTCTGGCAGACATATCAGTATGGATGACGGAATCACCAACTCAAGCTGAACCTTGGCAAGACGGAGCTGCTCTCTTCCTCCCGGGGAAGGACTGCCCCGTTCCATGATCTCGCCATCACGGTTGACAACTCCGTTTGGTGTCCTCCTCCCAGAGTGCGAAGAGCCTTGGCGTGACCCTGGACATACACCCTGTCGTTCTCCGCTAAACATCAAGGCGGTGACCCGATCCTGCAGGTTCATGCTCTACAACATTCGGAGGAGTACGACCCTGCCTTACACAGGAAGCGGCACAGGTCCTAATCCAGGCACTTGTCATCTCCCGTCTGGATTACTGCATCTCGCTGTTGGCTGGGCTCCCTGCCTGTGCCATTAAACCCCTACAACTCATCCAGAATGCCGCAGCCCGTCTGGTGTTCAAACCTTCCCAAGTTCTCTTACGTCACCCCGCTCCTCCGCACACTCCACTGGCTTCCAGTTGAAGCTTCGCATCTGTTACAAGACCATGGGCTTGCCTATGAGCTAAGATGTGAGGAGAACAGCAACTCCGTTACCTTCAGGGCTCTGATCAGTCCCTATACCCAGTAAGGCACGAGGGGCATTGCGTTCATCCACCTCTGGCCTGCTGGCCCCCTGGCTCTACCCTTTAGGAAGGCGGAAGCATAGTAAAAAAATGAAAGAGAAACAAATTCCCGCTCCCGCTCAGCAGCCCAGTCAAAAAACTGTTCGCTGCTCTGGCACCCCAATGGTGGAACAAGCTCCCTCACGACGCCAGGACAGCGGGAGTCACTCACCACCTTCGGAGGAGACATTTGAAACCCCACCTCTTTAAGGAAAATACCTGGGTATAGGATTAAAGTCACACTTCTACCCCCCCCCCCCCACCCAAAAAAAAAAACAGGTGTGAAGTTGGTTATCCCACTGGCTATAGGGTGAATGCCACCAATTTTTGGAAGTCGCTCTGGAATAAGAGCGGTCTGCTAAATGGAGTAAATGTTAATGTAAATGTGATCCTATATGTGGCGAGTATTGACAACGCAATAATGGTTTGGCAAAACTGTTGGATGGTACTAGACTTGGAAAAAGCATTATATAACTTAAGAAGTTTCATATGTAAGTAATTTCAGATGGACAATAGGCTACGCCCGTACCGCTTGTCATGTGAATCTGGTACTTGTTGATATTAAATACTTTGAACCAACTCCCAATCTAAGTGTTTAAACTATTCTCTTGGATACTGAATTACTTTGAGTGCCATTGAGAAAAACTCCGGCATTAACACATACCCCCCACCTCTAGCTACTGAATAGAAAACTTGACCACAAAGGTTATCTTCTTGACCGTCACAGTTCTGGAGCTTTCTTTATTACTAAAGAATGGTGCGTGCCCTGCCCCGGACTTTCTGTTTCCCCTACTACCACAGTGCAGCCACAGATTAGAACAATGAGACAGATTATTCCTGCGGAATCGTATAATTGTGAAGAATCCGTTTGGTTTTGTCGGTTTCCACTCACTACCAAATATAGGTAGTGAGAGGAAGCCCACTGTCCCGGCAGTGGAAGAAGATGGAACGAGATGGAATTTTGGCAGCCATTCCTGCAAACGTTCTAATCGGTGAAACATCTGATCTTAAAACAGTCTGTTCCAAAAATTAAAATCTGTTATGCACAGCGTGGACAAAGTTTTGTGGACTTACCTCTTGGCAAAAATATTTTTTTTAAATCACGTTATTTAGAAGGCAACACAAAGGCGAAATGAGTTATTGCACAACCGAGCGCGTTCACAGAGTCGGGCGTTCCCTAACCGAAATCCGCAAGATGTGCGCTAGAACACACCAATGGGATCTCGCTAGGTCGTGCTTGTCTCTGCCCAATATATACGGACTACATCTGTTTCCATTGGAAAACGACCAGCTGGGCGTCTATCTTGGTCTTAGTTATAAGAAATATTTGTGGCAACCGTCAGTGTGGTCAGGGATCCCTTGGAATGGCACTACCCCATTATATGAGAAAGGCGGCGCGTAATGGGAGCTTGGATCATCCGGTACCTCTCAGGTTTTGTAGTCTTTTATTTCTTTCGTTCCGGAACCGCATTTGCCAGGATCCAGGTATATCCTCCCTCTTGTAGCAAAGAAAGATTAGTCCCACTGTTACATTATAAAAAATCATAATAAAAGCAATCAGAGTAATGGACATTACGATTGCTCTGTAATTGTCCATGCCCCCTAAAAAAAAAAAACGTAACAATGTGAAAAAACGGATGATATTCTAAGAATTGAGTTAAGTGGCAAAGAGTCTTCCTTAGGGTTAGAGCAGAGCTTGAAATTAGAGTGGTAGAAAGTGGCTTTAGCAGCAGAAACAAGGAAGAAAATGAGAGATGAGGGAGTGAAAAGATGGACAGGCGGCAGGGAGTTAGTTTCCTTCCATTTCCGCTCGGCATGCCCGAAGCCATGTTCTGTGAGCTCGCATGAGTTGTCAAGCCTCGGACAGGAGGGGGGATGACCGAGGGCCGGCGAGGGGGGGGATTAAAAAGGGGACATTTAGAGAGTCAAAAAGAGCAGAAAGGAGGAGAGGAGCGGGTGAGGAGCAGAATCATGAGATTGGAGGAGTCGGATGAGCAGAGGGAAGAGATGATAGGAGGGAAGAGGAGAGCGTATCGGTGAGAGAGAGAGCGAAGGTCGCGACGGCGCATTACATTATTAGGGCAGAGTGAGTAGTGTGGAGGGAGAGCGAGAGAGAAAAGGATACAAAGTAGTGGTCGGAGACTTGGAGGGAGTTGCAGTGAGATTAGTAGAAGAACAGCATCTAGTAAAGATAAGGTCAAGCGTATTGCCTGCCTTGTGAGTAGGGGGACTGGAGGGTGAGGTCAAAAGAGGAGAGGAGTGGAAAGAAGGAGGCAGAGAGAAATTAGTCAAAGGTAGACATGGAGGGTTTAAAATCACCCAGGGAAATGTGAGGGTGACCATCCTCAGGAAAGGAACTTATCAAGGAGTCAAGCTTTATTGATGAACTCTCCAAGGGAACCTGGAGGGCATACATGATAAGGATGTTAAGCTTGAAATTTGGGTAGTGACTGTGACAGCATGTAATTCAAAAGAGGAGATAGATGGGTCAAGGGAAAAAGAGAGAATGTCCACTTGGGGAAAAATGAGGATTCCTGGGGCCAAACCGCCGTGCTGACCAGATGCTTCGGGGTATGCGGGGAAACATGATCAACGAAGAAAGAGCGTAGGAGTAGCATGTTTTTTTCCATTTTCCTCCTCTCCGGGGAAAGGGTTCGGACCCGCATTCAATTTTTTAGGGAAAAACCACTGCGGGGCGGGGGCCATAAGCCCAAATCCAAAAAAAGATGGTAATTATAAAAATTGAGATTAGTTCTAAAAAATGTGGGGGGAAAGTTCGGGGAGAGACTGACCTCCTCAGGGAAAAATTGGAGTAGCCCAGAACATGTTGGGGGATAAAAGGGGTATCTCGTTTAAGGCCCAGCTTTGGAGAGAAGACCCTTTTTGAGGATTGGCGGTACTTTAGAACAAAGAAGATGAAAAATGAAAAAGTAAAAACATAAAATTAAACTTTTTGGTAAGCAGTATAAGGACAATAAGGGAAACCCCCCGAGACTCCCGACCGGACGTTATGGTGCTTTTAATTTGTTGGAACCTTTTCCATTGTGATAAAAAAAAATTTATTCATTTAAGTTTTGACCTTAAAATCCTTCTGGCGTTTTCCACGACAAAAAACCCCCCAATTCCACTTTTAAACCCAATTTCCTCGCCAGAACACCTAACATTTCCCTGCTTGTCGCAGTAAATCCTCGCAACCCAAGTACTTGTCCCGCACCACCAAAAGCCCACTGGGACTTTTTGCCTTTCTGAGAAAAGGGAAAACCATTTTTAAAAGGCAAAAAAGCCCCCCTTCTGAAGCAAATAATTCTCCTTGCTTCCAGGCCTCCTACTCACAAAAACCTTAGACCCCTCACCCCTGTTCCCCATTTTCTCCCATTTCATGTTCGTTAACATTCGTATATGTCCCCTGGCAATCTCTAAAAAAAAAATAATAAATTAATACCCATTACAGACCTTTTTACCAAAGGTTACAGCATTTCCATAATTTTTATTGGGGTGGGATCAACCCCACCCTTAAAAAGCATGCCCCCTACAATTGCACGTGGAATGAGCCCAAAAATTCCTTTCCCCCGAACCTCAATCCCCCACCCCGAGACCCCCATAATAAACAAGAAACTTTTACCATACCCACATTTCTTCATTCACCCTCCTGCCTTTTTGTAATTAGGATCTACAAAAAAACACGCTCAAACAAAAAATTAACCCCTAAACCTGTAAATTTCAAAACAAAACACTCAGGGAACCTGACACTTCCTACCTTGATCTTTCGGGCAGGATTTCCCCCAAAAATTCCCTGCGAAATTATTCCGTTTTTCCCCGCCTAAACCCCAATTAGTTAAACGGGGTGCAAAACTAATTTTCCATTTCAAATGAACCCTAAACATTTAAACCCAAACCCATTTCCCCTTTAAATGCCCCGCCAACATTAAAAGAAACCTGTCTCTTCACGTAACCCACCCCACTCACTGGAAAGGGAAAAAAAATCTACAAAACCACTCATTTTCTTTCCCCCCAAAACCTGGACACCCCCAATTAAACCCATTCTCTCTCAAATTCACTCCCCTGGGCCAAATATTTATCATCCTTGGGAACAGGCCCAACCCAAATTCTGGGAAAATTATCCTCACTTACCAGGGTTTTATTTTAAAGCTCCGGAAACCCCTCTTATAAGAACGTCCCTCCTCCCAAAACCCTTCCCTATTTCAGCTCCTTTAGGTATACCACCCCCCCAAAATTAATTGGGGGTTTAAATTTAAAACAAATCCTGAAAAAAGGACATGAGATATCAAACTTGCATATTGTTTGTTTTAAAATTTGAGAAAATTAGTTTTTATTCTGATTTTGAAATTTAGCCAATTTTGCAAAAGCACCCCCATAAGCCTCCAAAAGCCATTATTTAAGGTTTCAAAATGAAAAAAAAGGAAAAATGGGGGAACCTTTCCTGGCCCAATGTTAACAAAATTTTTGAAAAAAATAAATAAAACGTTTCAGCTTTACCCGATTTTGTTGAAGCTCCGGCATGATTTTAACCTTTGGTCTTTTAGTTGAACTTTACAAGCTTGGATACTGTATTTGGGGTTTTCTTGCAGACCCCAAACTTTTCCGGTTAAATTAGTTCCCCGGGGCCCCACACTATTTTAGGTTCTCCTGTACTTTGCTCCTTCTCTTTCCCTCGTCCTCTAGTCTCCATTTTCCCTGCCACTGAAAAACTTCCCCCAGCTTTTCTGCCACCACCATTTTCACCTATGGTCCTTTTCCTCCAACGTACCTTGGGCCCTTCACCAAAACCATTTTTTTTCACGAACCCCGGAAAAAACTTGTTTTTCTCATGGTTAAGGCCTTTTTAGGGTTTTTCAAAACTCCCACGGGCGCCCGTCCTTTTCATGGGTGGTTCCGTCTGGCCACTCTCCATAAAGGCCAAAATTTTGGTTGGAGTTTTTCAGAGAGGCTGCCCCTTCTGGAATTTTCCCACTCCAGAGGACCTCGGGAGCTCTTCAGAGTGCCACCGGGATCTCGGGACTCCCTCCAAAGGCCCCCCCCGGGGTTCGGGGGTTTCCGGCGGCCAAAAACTGAAAAGTAGGGGTCCAAATTCCCTTTTTAAGAAAGGAGGTTTTTGTTTAAAATCCGGGACAAATGTTTTGCCCGGGGGCAGCCTTAACAATGTGAAAAGGGTTTTGGGAACTCACATTCAATGCTCTTTTTTTTTTCTCACATACTACATTTATATTAATGGGGAGCAATAGCAGCAACCTGGTTTTTGGATCATCAACCCACTTTTTTTGGAGGCCCATACTGTAACGTTAACTTAGTCTCAGGCTTCCTAACTCCGTTACGTTTTAGGGGGGAGCTTTCTTTGCTACTTTTCAAAAAAAATACTATGAATTTTTCACATATCTCTTGCTAAAAGGGCCTTTTTTGTGAATTTCACAATCTCTTCAAGATTGTATTTTGTTTTTTTTTGTGAAATAATGGCCAAAGGGAAGGCAGGAGACACTTTGTTTTGTTTAGCGTCATTTGGGGTTTAGACGCCCCCTTTAATGGATCATCGTCCCCCAGGCTAACCTACGATTAGGGGAGGGGGGAGAGGAAGGGGTTGGTTGTCTGGGTTTTGGGGAGCAGTGGAATGGATTTCGTGTTTTACTGTTGGAAATATCTAGTTTTTTTAAACAGATCTTTACTTTTTTCCCCATAAAAAAATTTTCCCCTGGGGTCCTTGTGGTCTCGATTTGAATGCCTTTATGCTATGCTTTTCCCCTTTTTTTACATTTTGGTTTAAATTACTTCAAATGCTAAATTTAAATGTTTTTGTGGAATGCTTGGATTTGTAAACATCCAAGTTTAAAAACAGGTTTTACTGGGCTTAAAAAAACTTCATTAATCTTTTTGTTCCTACAAGAAACTCCCCTTGTTGAAGGAATGAGCTATTTAAAAGATGCAGGAGATGGCAAGGGGCAATAGCATCCTGTTTCTCCTCTCATTCTCTGGGGTTGGGGGTTTAATTTCCAAAATCTGTTCCTTTCAAGTGGATACTATTTTAACGATAAGCGGGTAGTACTTTTTTGATACGGGGAACTCTCAAAAATGGAAATTTAACTGGTTAATTTTATGGTCCAAATGATGAAACCCAAAATTTTTTTGAGATTTTTTTTCCTTTTATACCCTCCTTTTTCCCTGGAAAAGTCCTAATCAGGGGGACTTTAATTGTACTCTTGATCCTCATCAGTGCTCCTAGGGGTTAGAACCTCGAGAGTAAAAAAAAAATTCAGCATTTCTTTAAGGATTTAAAATCATTGACCTTGGGGGACTCAGAACCCAAGTAAAAGGGAGTATTCATGTTATCGTCAACATTTTAAAAAATTTTCTCTGTGACGACTTTTGTTATTGTTCCCAATGTAGCAGGAAGTCGATATGATACTATTTTTTTAAAATGACCATTCCTTGTGTGATTATTCTATAGGGGATACGAACTAGTAAAAGGTCCTCTAAAGGGGTTGATCCCCAATGTTCAGGACCCAACTTTTTTTGTCGTAAAAACTATGGGGTGACCATTACAAAAGGTAGTATCAGCTTAAGACCTCAATGGTCCCCCGTAGCTCAAAAATTTGGGAAGGAGGCGCTTGTAAAGCCAGGGTGTGGGTTTTGATCCCCGGACCCCCCCAAGTAAAAATTATGGCACATGACTGTAATGCTTTGGAAAAAGGTCTGCAAATGGCATATTATTATTTTATTTTTCTTAAAAATTATTTTGGGGTGCAAAAAGAGTTTTATTTGACATTGAACCTACCCCGTCAGCGATACAGATGGAGCTTTCAAAGCCATATTTTTGGGGGCCAAAAATTTTCGTTTTTACCAGTTTAAAATCAAATAAATCCGAAATGAGAGCGATGGACAGCAAAAACAGAAATTGGAGAGAAGCTTTTTGGTAACTCAGTGAATAAAAAAGGAAATGATTTGGTCTTTAAAACTCAGCATGAAGAAAATTCCCAAACCTAAGGGTGAAAACAGCTTTAATAGCTGAAACATCCTATATAAGGTAAAAAACCTGGTAAATTGCGGCCTGGGACATTTTAAAAGTCAAAATTTAGCCTTTAAAAACTTCATAAAATTTCAAGGACAATTACAATGGATCCTGAAATGAACCAAATTTGCTTCCTACACAACACACTTTTTCAACTCTGAAACTCCTGAGAAATGAACTTCAGGTCTTGATTTTCCCTCTACTTTTAGAAAACTAAATTGGTTTTTCCCGGAAAAAGGATTGGTGGGTTGAAATATCTGATGCTATTTTCGTATGAAGGGGTTAAGGAAGGGGCCCGATGGGGTCCCAATAGATTTTAAGGACAAACTTCTAGGTCCAAATTTTGGATATTACGTCATTAGGAAAGTAATCAGAAAACCCTTGATTTTTTCCACAAATTTTACGTTACCGCTTTTTTCTAAAATGAATTAAAAAACCCAAATTCCCCATCAAACTACACACAAAACCCCATACTAAAAGTGAAAAGAATTCTTGACTTTTTTTCATTTGTATTTAAAAAATACAAATATATTTTTAATAGTATTTTTAATAAAACCTTTGCAATGAATGAATGAAAGAGATCAGGTGATCATGGTTTTGACCAGGGGTTTTTCAAAATTTGGGCCGGGGGTAAACACTTTTGTTTTTTATTTCACTTTTGGGAGTTAATTTCCTCACCCTTTTCCAAGGTCTTAAAATTTGCCCCCGTTGAAGGAGAGATTAAAACAAAGGGGTTTTGGCCCTCCAGACCGAAAATTTTAAGAGCCTGGTTTAGACCTGGGGAGTAAAGACATTTTGTAAATGTGATCGTTCAGATGTTGTTTTTTTAACAATTGAACCCAAAAAAAATTTTGGGTTTATCATTATGGGGTTTGTGATAGATTTATGAGGGAAAAAAAAAAATTTATTATTTTTACAATAAGGCTGTAAAGAAAAAATCTCAAAAAGTCAAGGGGTTGAAAACTTTCCGAAAGCACTAGACAGGGGGTGCCTTTCCAAAAACAGTCCCAAAATTAATTGAATTTTCTGCTCTTACCCCGGGAAAAAGATTTCCCCAAATTTTTCCCTCCCCTTTTATCTTTTTTGTTGACATTAACTCCTGTTTTCTGCAATCTTCCAGCCACTGATCCATCTCTGGATATTTCTCAAAATGGCTCCACTGTCACAATCAGGACCCGTGACTGTTTTTTACTTTCTTAACTCTTTTAATAAAAAGCCCCCCCCCCCACAAAATTAGTGTTACTTTCTCAATTCTTTATTCTCTAAAAATAAAAAATTTTTGTTTCAAATTATCTAATTCAGTGCTTTACTTGGATCAAATAGGGCCAATTTCTCATTTTTGGGTGCCTACTTTTTTATAAATTTAAAGGTTCGGGGCTCCACAATACTTTTTGGCAAAACCAACCTGTGTAGATAAAAACTACAGTCAAATCCATTTGTACAGGTTACGTTTTTTTTTTGACAGACGTTGGGTAATTTCCTAATAAAACCTTTTCTTTTGTATTACTTCAACAAAAAACAATTTTATTTCCTGTTCACCCATACAAATTTATTGATAAAGTAAAATATGAAAGTGTCCCGAATTAGTACCATGTAGAAACGGGTTCTTAAAATTTAGCTTCAAAAGGTGTGCGCCGTGAAATTGTCTTATCTGAGCACCCCACTTCCTCCTGAAGTCCGTTGACGTTACCGAGATGGCGCCGCCATTTTACAAGGGGTTTTAAAAAAAAAAAATAAAAAAAAATTTTGCAAAAAAAAAACAAAAAAAAAAAAACCCAAAAAACCCAAATCTCTACAAAGTGACTTGTAAAAAAATTTTTTTTCCGTTTTTTCACTTATTGGTTTTACACAAAAATAACACCCAAACCTTTTCCAAACTGTAATCCTTTAAAGGATGTGTTACCTAAAATGGTATGACATGTTTTTTCGACTTAAAAGTTTAAAAAGTGCTATTACATACCTTAAATAAATAGAAAAGGGCACAAAGGTTTCTTCTTGACTGCCGTTTTTGGCGCTTTCTTTTTGTGAAGAACTGGGGTGGGCGCGCCCCCGGAACTTCCGTTTTTCCCCCACTATACTGTGCAACGGTCGGGGCTTTTGGAATCCTTGGGGAAGGCCCTACCATTTGCCAACTCTTTTCAAGGGGGGGTTTTCAGAGGCAGGTCGATTTGTTGCTAAAAGTTGCTCAAAAACGTTTGTGGTCTTTGCGTGATAATCTTTCGTAATAAAGAAAAATGCATCTTACTAGAAACCAATAATGTTAAAACAAAATTTACTGGCCATCCGGCGACAAATATGTTTGAATTTTTTAGTTTAGATTTTTTTTTATTATCACATATTTGTATTTGTAAAGTAATATAAAACCCTAACTTTTAGATCAAAAATTTTTATTTAAAACAACACATTGTTATTGAACAAATTTCACTTTTTGAACTTTCTTTTTATTTTTATTTTTATTAATTAGGTATTGGGATTAGTAAACATGTACCTAATGACAACAATTATGGTACAAAAGCTAATAACAAGGGATATATGCATCTTTTGAACAAGCAATTAATCAAAATGATGTTCCTAGGCATCTCTCTCCGCTCTCTCCAGGATGTTGGCTGCTTTTGGGTGCCCGCTGCGCCTGTGCACGAGCTGACGCCTGTGCGGGCGTCACTACAATGCACTTTTGCAGCAGCCATGTTTTTTGTGCTGAGTTGGGGACGATAAAATGTTTAGTGTCATTTAGAGGGAAAAAGTGCATTTAGGGTTTTGGTCACTTTTTAAAAAGTTTCTAAAAATTTCCAAAAAAGTTTTTTTAAAATACTACATTTTTGCTAGGGGCTGTTTGAAAAAAAAATTGCCAGGGGGTTTTCTGAAAAATTCAAATCTAGCAAAAAAATTTTCTAAATTGATCACTGGCCCTACCCCATTTCTGAGAAGGGGATCTGCCGCTGCCCTCCTCCTCCCCGGGGGCACTTTTACTTTGCTAGATTTGATCAAACTTTATTGTGGCCTGGGAATTTCCCCTTCCCCTTCATGGCTGTGCGAAGGTTATATTTTGGGGCTTGAACAAGCTGTGGTACACGTCGATCCAGCCCTCCCCAAAAAAAATGCTCATGGTTGCATTCTTTTGATATGCGGGCATGGGAAAAGGGGACATTTTCACTTCCTGGAAAAGTGTAAATCCTTCGACATTGGGCCCTGCTTATCTCTGAAACATACGTGATGTCGGCAGGACATGGGCCTCAGATCTTGTCTGGGATCTTTGTGCATTAAAATTTCCATTGAAAAATGCAATTTTGTTCCTTCTCTGTGCTTTTGCCTGCCCCTACCATAAAACCCTGACACTAACATGGGTATGGTTTATACATTGACATCAGCAAACAACGCCCCACACCCCCATACCTTGGTCTGCAGTTTTGAGGGTGTTTGGGCATACTGCCAATTCACTAAAACAAAATTGGAGGTGGCTTTGGGATAGAAATTACATTAAAATTTTCTGGGAACACTCTGGTGGCTTCCTGCGTCAGCGCCAGTTGCTGCTCCCCCAAAAATTGAGAATTGTGGCATTGTCATGGTAAAAACGCAACCAATTGTCATACTTGAGTAAAAGTAAAAATACCTTAAAAGAAAAAGCTCAAGTAAAAAATGGAAGTCACCCAGTAAAATACTATTGATAAAATTCTACAAATATTGGTTTTTAAATATACTTAATTATCAAAAGTAAAAGTAATTGTTAAAAAATACTTCACTATAAAAAGTAAAGTAACGTATTAATCATTCAAAAACCTTTTTTAAATAAACCAGCGATACCATTTTTTTTTTAAATTTTTTTTTTGGGTAGCTGTCACGATCTTTGAAACGGACCAAAGGGGCAGCGGGTAACGTACATCTTTATTAATTAATTACTTTAAACACACGAACAAAACAACAAACCAACGATCGTGAAGTCCTAGGTTTTTAACACCCCAAAAAAAACCTTACGGAAAAGATCCCACAATAAAACTGCTAAACGGGGTTTTAAATTTTGGGAAAAGTTGTCAAAATAAAATATAAAGTACAGTACCCCAAAAAAAGATTAAAATATACTTTAAAAGTATTTTTACTTTAAATACTTTACACCACTGGCATTGGGTGGCAAAACTTCAAAATTTTGAGTGTCTCCCTTTGGGGTATCTCAATACCCCCCTTTACATAGGGGGGGAGATAGCTTACCCTGGGGAACGTTTTGATAACAATGTAAATCTCTCTTGCAATTTTCTTTGATCAAAAATTCGCCTGCGTTACCCCCACTTAAAAAACTGCCCCTTTTTTTAAAAACAACATTTCGAAAAAACTTAAAAGTGTAAAATTTGGGGCATTTATTTTCCCCTTTTTTGCTTATTAGCCTAGCATGACCCTTTATCCATGCTGGAAACCCCCAGACCTTTTCATGCCCTGGCGAGGGGGGGGTTCTCACCCAAAATTTGACGGTCTGGCCCCGTCCATCTCCCCTTTTATGCAGTGAAAATTGTCCTGTCCCCTTAGCGAAAAACCCCCCAAAATAATTTTTCCCTCCATGTTGACGGTGGGGGGGGTGTTTTTTGGGGTCATAGCAGCATTCCCCCCCTCCAACACGGCGATGGTTGAGTGATGGCCAAAGGCCTCCATTTTGGTCTCCATCTGATCCACAAACTTTCACCCAGTTCTCCTCCGCCACACAAACACAAGAGGGTAGGGGCCGGGTGGTGTCATTCCGCTCGTGTAGGTCTACAATATTGTCCCTGACATCCTTGGGGAGCTCTCTGGTCTCTGGCATGGGGGAGTGGGAATCTGATTGATGATGCTTCTGGGACAGGTGTCTTTTATAAAGGTAAAAGCTGAGATTAGGGAGCCCTCCCTTTTAAGAGTCGTGCTCTAAATCTCAGTCGTTACCTGTATAAAAGACACCGGGGAGCAAGAAAGTCTTCTGTGATGAGGAGGGGGGCAATACTTATCCAATAACATTATGACATTGCGTTTTTTTTTTTACTGGATTTTTTGGTTTGTTCTTATTCTGTCTTCCTCACGTTTTTCAAAATAAACCTATCATTACAATCAAATAGACGGATCATTTCTTTGTTCATTGGGGCAAACGTACAAAACAGCAGGGGATCAAATACTTTTTCCATCACGTATGTTGTGAAAAGTGATGATATTGACGTTTCTCAATGTAATAGAGATAGGAATTGTAGTTTACACGAGAGCCAAATGTGGAGATGTAATGGCCCTGAAAAACCCTACATACGGAGAAGGGATTTGGAGAGCTACTCACGAGAGTCCGTTAATGGGCATATCAGTAGCTATTCTTCAATGCTTGAAATGCATAGAATATTAACTTAGTGTCAAGGATTACAAAGCCAAACCAGAAGCAGACAGGACAAGGGACGTTGAACGAAGGTGGAGTGTTTATTACAACGATTCAAGAGTGATGCTTGCTTGACGCTGTTGCTCTTGGTTGATTTGTGTGAATATCCAGGAAAACAGAGCGGCGGCAAGTGGACGAGTTGGTTGGGGGCCTGGCAGTGGTAAATTCATTCCAATAATGTTTGGCAGCCGTTGATCACCCGGCAGGGTTTGGGTGCAGTTTTCGGACGAGTGACCGCAGATGGGAACCAAAAACTGACGTAAAATACACAACAAACCAACACAGCTGCAAAACAACAAAACTACTAACGCTAGAAGTTGTAAGGGCGATTACTATGATAAACCTACTGTTCATGGCTACGATCAGTCAGGAAATGGATGTTAGGAACAGAGCATAAGAAGGGTGGATTGATCAGGGCCAGGTGTGTCAGATTAATGATGGGCTGCCGTGTGCGGAAATCAAGAGAGCTCCCGCCTAGCAACGTTTGCCCCGGCAACCAGGCAGGGAGCGTTCCCAGAGCCCTCGGGAACATGGAGATCACCGAGCAGAAAAAACTAGTACTCAGACCTGAAACGGTTCAGACTGACAGGGTTCGTACACAGTACCCCCCCATCCGACGAACGTCCACCGGGCGGGACTCCCCGGAGCGCCAGATGGAGGGGGTAAGGATCTCGAAAATGAGCGTCAGCATCCATGATCCGTCGCCGGCGGAATCCGAACTCCTCTCCTTCAGGACCATACCCCTCCCAGTACACTAGATAATGGAAACCCGGCCCCGACGTCTGGAATCCATGACGCTTCGCACCGTGTAGGCAGTGGACCACTTCCGCTCCATATCCGAGGAGGAGGAGGAGGAGTCGGAGGAGGCACATGCTGAGCTGGATGATAACAGGCTTGAGGCAGGAGACATGAAAGGTGGGATGGACTCTGATGCGGTCGCCCGGTAGTTTGAGTCGAAACTGCAAAACGGATTGATCCCTTCTATCCACCACAACCGGACCAATGCAACTTCGAGTGACAATTCCTAGACCTCAGTTCCGTAAAGGAAGACACCCGTGCGGCCAACCAGACCTATCTCCGATGGTATAGAAGGTGGGGCGGGAATCCAGGCGACGATTCGCCTGGAGCTGATACCGGTCCGCAACTCTAAGGAGTGCCTTTATGGTTGGCCGGATGCCAGGTCCGGTGGCAACGACCGATATGTGGCCTGAACAGTGGGCACTGAGAGCTCCTTCTCCTGAGAAGGGAGCAAGGGAGGTGGTTAGCCATACGGCACTGGAAAGGGAGGACATCCCCGTGTGCAGATGTTATGGAGAGTATTGTGGGCATACTCCAACCACAGGCAACTGATATGACCCCAGTGAGGTGGGGTTGGAGGAGACAAGGCAGCGTAGCGTGGATTCCAGTCTTCTGGTTGGCTCTCTTCCGCCTGATCCAAAAAAAACCCCCAACAATTAGATTGGGGGGTGAAACACAGATGTGAGACTGGACTGTTAAGCTCCAAGGCCCAGAAACAGAAGGACTTCCCGACACAGAGGAAAACTAAGGGCCACGGGTTCGGAACGATATCACTGGGTAAACCGTGGACCCTGAAAAACCTCCTAACCAGGATCTCGGAAGTCTCCGAGGCGAGAGGGAAGCTTGGCAATAGGCACAAAACGGGGCGAACTTTGCCTGAATCTGTCCAACGATATCAGTCAGAATCACGACCGGGTTCCCCTCAGCAGAGGGGCAACCCCAGTGACAAAGTCCCAGGGCCACGAAAGATAAGACTAATAAAAGAATGCGACCCATGCGTCGCCGGAGGAAAAATAGGAAGGAGGGGGGTTGAAGGGAAGCGGGTGAAAGTAAGTACAGATCTGGGCCACGATTGATGGTAATCCTGATGGTATACTCCTTATTGCGCCACCCACACTGGACTGGGACAGGCAGCAAAAAGGAGCAACAAAACCCTCCGAGTAACCTCTTCCCATGCAGGCCGGGCCACCCAAAATCTGTATCCCATGCGAAGAGAAAGAAGCCGCCATTGGTCTCCGAACCCAGCCACGCCAGGGGACAAGGCCTGGTGACAAGCCATCTTGCTGGCGTGGGCCCCATTGGAGGGACAAGCAGACAGAACAGAACGAACCTACTCAGGCACAAACAACTCCGACCCCCGGGGGCGGGGACCGTCTAACAGGGGACCAGCGGTTGCGTTTTCCTCCGGGGAAGGCACCGGCATAACCTCCTCACTCATACCTTCCAACATATACTGCTCCACGACACAGTTTTCTCCGGGGGAAGATCGCCTCGGTCTTGGCTCCCTCTGCCTCCTCCGTGCTTGGAGAAACATACGGGGACAAAGGCCGTCCCCGCCTTGCCTTTCTTAGATCCAGTCGGAACGTTCAGGGAAAAAAAAAAAAAAATTGATTTCGTCCCGAAAAACAACGCCCCTACACTGGCCTGACCGGGAAGTTGAGTACGTTTTCCTAGCCGATTGTACGTAAGACAAGACTTTTGTGGTCAGTCCATGACAATAAACGGTTGCTCCGCCCCCTCCAAACCCTGTTGACGCCAACTCCTCCAAGGCAAGCTTCACCGCGAGAAGCTCCCGTGCTACCCCAATCGTAGTTCCTCTCCGCATGCGCAAAGAACGACGAGAGTAGTAGGCGCAGGGAGGGAGGCGTTAAACCGTCAGTAGCGCATCGCTGGTCGACAAGGATGGCCGCCAACCCCTACATCAGACTGCACTCACCCTTCAACGACGGAAACCCTGAAGTCCCTTGTCAGGTTGAGAGAGAATCCGGTGGCGTTGCGTGAATCGGACCCGTTCTTTCAATCCAGAATACGCTCGATCCGCCTCCGGATTCCAAGTGAAGGTCCTGTTACTGGAAGTCAAGGCAGTGTAAAGGAATCGGCCACACGGCTGTATCCAGGATGAATCGGCGGTTGAGAATTTCGCAACCACCCAAAAAAACCTCTGGAGCTGCAATCTCGTTACCGGGCCTGGGCCCACTCACCTAACCGCTCTAGAACCTTCTCCTGGTCCATCCTTAATTTCTCTCCCCTGGAGATGATGTACCCGAGGAAGGATGTCCGTGTGTAAGTGCAACTCGCACCTTCTCGGCCTTCACGAACAGGCGATTCTCCAACAATCGCTTGCGAAACTGCCGCGGACAGGCTTGGCCGTGGTCGGGAGTTTTCCTCGAGAAGATCATAATGTCATCCAGGTAAACAAACACAAAGAGGGATCCCATCATATCTCTCCAGGACGTCATTCACCATACTCGTGGATACCGCTGGAGCATTGGTCAGTCAAAACGGCCCAACCATTATACTCGAAGGGTCCCATCGGTGTATTAAAACACTGTCAACCAACTTGCCTCGGCCCCCTCTCTGATACGGACCAGGGTGATACGCATTTCGAAGGTCTAGCGTGAGTAACACCGTAGACACCCGGTAAGGAAGCGAAGGCATCAGCGCAGAAGCTTCATCAAAGGCAGGGGATACTTTGTTCTTGACCGTGATATCCATTCAACCCGCGATAATCAAGACACGGTCGCAGGAGAGCCATCCTTCTTACCCAACAAAGAAGAATCCTGCCCCCAGGGGTGATGACGAGGGGACGAAGGAGGCAAGCAGCTAGGGACTCACCTTGATGTAGGTCTTCTCAAGCATCACGTTAGTCAGTCGGGATATACTTGTAATAACCGTCCTTGGGATAGACAGCTCCAGGGAGACGGTTGATGGCACAAGCATATGATTGGGTGTTTGGGAGGAAGTGACAGAGCCCTCATGGCTTACTGAAACACTGCCCCCAAATCGTGGAATATGGCTCGGGTGAAACCAGTGATAAATCGGGGGGTGTAGCCCTCAATATCCTGCCTGGTAACCCGAATGGGAACAAGAGGCAGTTCTGAAGACCAGTTAGCATGATCAAGCAAAGCTCCAACTCGTTACCTGGCCCGTAAACACAATCGAACGTGGGATTGTGTCCCGTCAGCCAGGGATATCCAAGGACCAGAGGAACATGGGGGGAAGCTGCAGAATTGAAGGCATGAGATCACCTTCAGAATGAAGTCCCCGACAACAGCGTCTTGACCGGTTCAGTCCCTCATCGGGATACGTGCCAGACACTGTACTGCCGCTTCAGGAGTGGTTAGCCTTCTATGGCTTCCGGTAATTGCCCCTTGGACAAGCCCCAGCTGTTGCCACCACATCCGAAGCCATTAAGCTTCCCTCGGCCACCTGAATCGACAAAAAGCGTTAATCTCTAAGTTCCGGATTCCCGGCTTCACGAGGGTAGCCGGGGAAACGGGGTATGACAGAGGTATAGAGAGGTTGAAACTGGCGCGCTAAAAGGTCATACCAACTGTAGCGAGCCTGAGCAGTGTGAACAGAACGCTGGGTAACAAGTGGAGATGTAATGCCTCGAACTAAACCCCAGTAGAGGCAGCAGTGTTCTTACGTCCTATGTTGGCGCTCCTCCTTGGTTAAACCGTGCCCGCCAACACTTGCATGGATTCCGAATCGGGAGAAACAGGACCTTATCCACTAATCCTGTGTGGTGGATAATGATCGACGGTGTTTCGATTCACCACCCGATCCGACTGGGAAATGAGAAGCTGATCGATTGGACGGGCCCCCCGTCGCTTCTCCCTCCTTCGCTCTCGAACTCGGTTTATCCACACGAATAGACAAGGCTACCAAGTGTACCGGTCACTAGGCTCCGCGATAGGAAGATCAACTCATCCTTGAGCTGATCCGACATGCCCTGGAAAAAGGCCGCTTGCAGAGACTCCTCATTCCAACCAATCTCGCACTGCCAACGTCCTGAACTCGAGCAAGACGTCGGCAACGCTGCAGACGTTCCTTGGCGAAGTGAAACAAGGGCGCCTAGCTGCCGTTCCATACCTCGGACGGAATGGTCGAATTAGCTTCCTCCTCTCGGCCCCTTGGTGTAACTCCTGGTATGAAGCATGCAGGTGGCCTGTCGTTCCCCAAACCGGCTGAAGCACACTCCCGCGCTCGACCACGCCGCAACTTCCCAAAAAAAAAATAAACCAAAGGCTATCCTAGCCTTGTCTGTGGCATAAGATGTTTTGGGCTGTAGAATCGAACACTAAGCCACACTTGCATAAGGAAAGGAACGGCATCTTACCAGCTCCCCTCATATTTATCCGGCGTCGGAAACCCTGGGCTCATGGCAAGGACACAGCTCCAGAAAGCGGCAGGCGAGATGGGTGGAAAACGGTAGTTGGATTCGTCCACCGGCAAACGGAGCTGGGCCTGTATCCACAGGTCCGCCCGGTGGAAAGGTTCCCCGAACTGAACACGGCCTATCTCCTGTAGTTCCGTGCTATGTTGTCCCAAAAAATCTATCTCCATGATGGGAAACGGCATGGCTAACAGAGTCCAGGTCAGCTGGGTTCATTACTGGCCGGAACGTTCGTCACGGATTACAAAGCCAGAACCCAGAAGCAGAACGCAGGACAAGGTTAAATTGAACGAAGGTGAGGTTTATTAAACAGATTCGAGAGTGACTGGCCTGAATAATCCAGGAAAACAGTAGCGGGGCGGCGACGTGGCACGAGTTTTTGGGGGTGCAGTGGTTAAATTCAATAATGGTGTGGCAGCCAGTTGATTACACCCAGGCAGGGGTTGGGTGGCAGGTTACGGACGGAGCGACTGCAGATGAGACAAAAAGGAGGTAAGTACACAAACAAACCAACAAGCGTGGCAAAACAACAAAACTATACGCTAGAAGTTCTAAGGCTGATACTCTGATAACGCTACTGTTCATGGCTAACGATCCGGCAGGGACATGGATGTTAGGGACAGAGCCTAAGAAGGGCTGATGATCAAGAACAGGTGTGCAGATTACTGCTGGGATGCAAGGTGCGGAAATCAAAGAGAGCTCCCGCCTAGCAACGCTGGCTGGCAACCAGGGCAGGGAGCGTTCCAGAAACCTCGGGAAACCAGGAGATCCGAGCAGAAAACTAGTAACACAGACCGGGAACCGAATCAGACTGGCAGGAGGGTCGTTACATTAGAGCACCCCAGAAAATATTCAAATACAAACTAATAATCCATATTATAATACTGTAATATTGTTCTAAAAGTGAGTTTGAGGTTCTCCAATCAACTACTAAATACGTATTATAGTGCAACTTGTGCGCACCAGTTTACCACGGGATGTAGGCTCCAGCAGGCTCACCATTTACGATCCTTGGCAAGTTAAAGGGGACTGTTCCGGAAAAACCGTTTCCTTCGTTTTTGGGGTTTTATGCAGGAAGCAGAAATTGTACAATTGTAAGCTATAAATACTTTTCCAAATTAGAAACTCATTAATATTTATGCAATAAGGCCTAGGGGGTGTGTTATGGTCAATATACCACGGCTAAGGGCTGTTAGGCACGATGCACTGCCTGAGTCGCCTAATTGCTATTATAAACTGGTTACCAAACATATGTAGAACAGTAAAAAAAATAGTATATATATTTATCATACCTGTGGTGTAGTCTGATATCCACGGCTTTCAGCCAATCAGCATTCAGGGCTCGAACAACCCCGACCACCCAATGTATATTTACTACAGTAAAATAATATACTGCACCACTACTAAAATATCTGATAGGGGCCATTATCTTCTATGTGGAACTTTAAACGAACATCAAAATGGAGGACGCCATTTTAACAGCTCGTAAGATTATACATGTTTTACACAAAACCAAAACATGAAAAACCCAACCACACACTGTTTTACATTAAAGGCCATACCCTGTTTAAAGGCACTTCATATTTTTTTTGCCGGGTCACCCTCTGAATGGCACACATACACAATCCATGTCTCAAATTGTCTCAAGGCTTAAAAATCCTTTTTTAACCTGTCTCTTCCCCTTCATCTACACTGATTTAAAGTGGATTTAACAGGTGACATCAAATAAGGCATCATAGCATTCACCTGGTCAGTCTGTCATGGAAAGAGCAGGTTTTTTCCTAATGTTTTGAGAATTCAGTGTATATTTTAGTTGACACATGCATGTCTGATATACATGAATAAAAGTGTTATTCACCCTGGACATGAGACTTGATTTCTGAACTTTTGGAATTATAAGCTCTAAGTGTTGTCTTGGTTTATAAAGTCTGCATGTTGTTTAAGTTACCATGGTAAAAATGTGAAGACAAATATGCTATGAAAAAGTTATTTTGCATTTAGGGCCCTCCCCCAAATGTGACCATTGAAAGCCTTGACCGTTGCATCCTTCCTCAGGGGGAAAAAGGCCTGCTGGCATCAGGGTGGCATGTTTTTTGATATGCTGCCTTTTGGAGTTCCATGGCCAAGCAGACTCACTTGGGGACAGGGGAAGACACGTTTTATTCAAGTCTGAGAGACTTTTAGAGGGAAAAGGGGCATGAGGTTCTGAAGTACAATAAACCCAACCAGGGACCCTGGATTATCTGCTAAATCACACAGACAGCACTAGTGAAGACCTTGATTATCTGCTATATCTCCACAGACAGCACTAGTGAAGACCTTGATTATTGGGTATATCACACAGACAGCACTAGTGAAGACCTTGATTATCTGCTATATCCCCCACAGACAGCACTAGTGAAGACCTTGATTATCTCTATAAACACACAGACAGCACTAGTGAAGACCTTGATTATCTGCTATATCACACAGACAGCACTAGTGAAGACATTGATTATCTGCCTTATATCACACAGACGCACTAGTGAAGACTGTTACGCATAAACAGACACACTATTTAAAACCTTGATTTCTGCTATTCACACAGACAGCATATAAGCCCTTTATTATCTGCTATATCACACAGACACACTATTGTTGCATCGTTCCCATTACAAATGGGCCTATTTCTGTATCAGAATGGCGGTTCT
>JAGTTL010000850.1:0-24615 GCA_036851935.1 Coregonus suidteri
CTCTGAGAATACATAATGTTGAAGAGGCGCCTGAGATTGAAGAATGAGTTTCTGTTAGGGATAAAGCCGGTCTGGTGTGAATGGACCTCTTTGCCCATTATAGTGCTAAGCCTGTTAGCCAGAGTTTTTGCTAAGATCTTTTGGTCTGTATTGAGGAGAGATATTGGTCTGTATGACCCTACCTCTTCCGGATCTTTACCCTTTTTATGTATAACTGTAATAAACGCCTCATCCAAGGTAGATGGGAGAGCTCCATCCTCATTGGCCTGAACCAACAGTTTGAGCAGGTAGGGAGAGCTCCATCCTCATTGGCCTGAACCAACAGTTTGAGCAGGTAGGGAGAGCTCCATCCTCATTGGTCTGAACCAACAGTTTGAGCAGGTAGGGAGAGCTCCATCCTCATTGGTCTGAACCAACAGTTTGAGCAGGTAGGGAGAGAGCATGTTGCTGAATGTTTTATAGAATTCACCAGGGAACCCATCTGGGCCCGGGATCTTGCCTCTCTTTAGAGATTTAATTGTTTTTTGATTTAATTCTTTAGAGAATTAATTGTTCATCCATCCTCCCCTCAATACGGTGCAGTCGTCCTGTCCCCTTTGCAGAAAAGCATCCCCAAAGAATGATGTTTCCACCTCCATGCTTCACGGTTGGGATGGTATTCTTGGGGTTGTACTCATCCTTCTTCTTCCTCCAAACACGGCGAGTGGAGTTTAGACCAAAAAGCTATATTTTTGTCTCATCAGACCACATGACCTTCTCCCATTCCTCCTCTGGATCATCAAGTATGAATTGAGAAATAAATAAATAACGAAACAAAAATGGGGGAATATAAAGATATCAATCCGGAAGTGTCAATGATCAAACCTGGCAACCTGTCCAGCCAGAATGAAAGTGAAATGAAAGTGAAATGAAAGCTCAGATCGCCCTCCAGTGGCTGGATCAGCGTCTTACATGCCTGGGAGCAACAGATCGCCCTCCAGTGGCCGGATCAGCGTCTTACATGCCTGGGAGCAACAAGAAAACTTCAGTCGGCAGCCCTTGCCTGAAACAGTTTAATAAGATTTCACCCGCTATGGCACAGTATGGATTTGAGTCCATGAGCAGAACCATAACACACAATGACAAGGCGCTCTAACCCGTACGGGGGACTGGTGTATGTATATATGTACAATATATATGTATAACTGGTGTATATTCCTGGATACATTTATCTGCATCCAAAACCGATAAGAGCCAAATGTTCTCACCAGAAGGAAATTCTGAGTCTGGCAGGGAAGAGCAAGGCGAAGATGGAGTTTGTAGAGTTTGGTCATGACATCCCTGTAGCCGGCGCGTTGCTTTGCCACATCGGGCGCGTAATCACCATAGACACGGAAGGGATATCCTTTATGTAACAGGTTACCCATCATAGACACGGAAGGGATGTCCTTTATGTAACAGGTTACCCATCATAGACAGGGAAGGGATATCCTTTATGTAACAGGTTACCCATCATAGACACGGAAGGGATATCCTTTATGTAACAGGTTACCCATCATAGACAGGGAAGGGATGTCCTTTATGTAACAGGTTACCCATCATAGACAGGGAAGGGATATCCTTTATGTAACAGGTTACCCATCATAGACACGGAAGGGATATCCTTTATGTAACAGGTTACCCATCATAGACAGGGAAGGGATGTCCTTTATGTAACAGGTTACCCATCATAGACACGGAAGGGATATCCTTTATGTAACAGGTTACCCATCATAGACACGGAAGGGATATCCTTTATGTAACAGGTTACCCATCATAGACAGAGAAGGGATGTCCTTTATGTAACAGGTTACCCATCATAGACAGGGAAGGGATATCCTTTATGTAACAGGTTACCCATCATAGACACGGAAGGGATATCCTTTATGTAACAGGTTACCCATCATAGACAGGGAAGGGATATCCTTTATGTAACAGGTTACCCATCATAGACAGGGAAGGGATATCCTTTATGTAACAGGTTACCCAACATAGACACGGAAGGGATATCCTTTATGTAACAGGTTACCCATCATAGACACGGAAGGGATATCCTTTATGTAACAGGTTACCCATCATAGACACGGAAGGGATATCCTTTATGTAACAGGTTACCCATCATAGACAGGGAAGGGATGTCCTTTATGTAACAGGTTACCCATCATAGACACGGAAGGGATATCCTTTATGTAACAGGTTACCCATCATAGACACGGAAGGGATATCCTTTATGTAACAGGTTACCCATCATAGACACGGAAGGGATGTCCTTTATGTAACAGGTTACCCATCATAGACACGGAAGGGATATCCTTTATGTAACAGGTTACCCATCATAGACACGGGAAGGGATATCCTTTATGTAACAGGTTACCCATCATAGACACGGAAGGGATGTCCTTTATGTAACAGGTTACCCATCATAGACACGGAAGGGATATCCTTTATGTAAACAGGTTACCCATCATAGACACGGAAGGGATATCCTTTATGTAACAGGTTACCCATCATAGACAGGGAAGGGATATCCTTTATGTAACAGGTTTACCCATCATAGACAGGGAAAGGGGATATCCTTTATGTAAACAGGTTACCCATCATAGACACGGAAGGGATATCCTTTATGTAACAGGTTACCCATCATAGACACGGAAGGGATGTCCTTTATGTAACAGGTTACCCATCATAGACATGGAAGGGATATCCTTTATGTAACAGGTTACCCATCATAGACACGGAAGGGATATCCTTTATGTAACAGGTTTACCCATCATAGACACGGAAGGGATGTCCTTTATGTAACAGGTTACCCATCATAGACACGGAAGGGATATCCTTTATGTAACAGGTTACCCATCATAGACACGGAAGGATATCCTTTATGTAACAGGTTACCCATCATAGACAGGGAAGGGATATCCTTTATGTAACAGGTTACCCATCATAGACACGGAAGGGATATCCTTTATGTAACAGGTACCCATCATAGACACGGAAGGGATATCCTTTATGTAACAGGTTACCCATCATAGACAGGGAAGGGATATCCTTTATGTAACAGGTTACCCATCATAGACACGGAAGGGATATCCTTTATGTAACAGGTTACCCATCATAGACACGGAAGGGATATCCTTTATGTAGCAGGTTACCCATCATAGACACGGAAGGGATATCCTTTATGTAACAGGTTACCCATCATAGACACGGAAGGGATGTCCTTTATGTAACAGTTACCCATCATAGACACGGAAGGGATATCCTTTATGTAACAGGTTACCCATCATAGACAGGGAAGGGATATCCTTTATGTAACAGGTTACCCATCATAGACAGGGAAGGGATATCCTTTATGTAACAGGTTACCCATCATAGACACGGAAGGGATATCCTTTATGTAACAGGTTACCCATCATAGACACGGAAGGGATATCCTTTATGTAACAGGTTACCCATCATAGACACGGAAGGGATATCCTTTATGTAACAGGTTGCCCATCATTCGAGGGATATCCTTTATGTAACAGGTTACCCATCATTCGAGCCTCACGCAGGATAAGATCCTTGGTCTTGAAACTGTGACAACAGATGATTACTGGGCGAGGACGTTGGCCGGTCCAGGCACAGGGACAAGAGCGCGATGTGCACGGTCCAGCTGCGGAACCGAAGCCAAAACTTCCGATCCCATTCTATCCCTCAGTAGTTTGGCAAAGAAGTCGGAGGAGCGAGAGCCAGCCCCCCCCCCCTCTGCCAGACCAACAACGCGAAGGTTATGACGCCTGGATCTGCCCTCCAGGTCGACCACTTTCACAGAAACCTGTGCACACTATCCTGTAATGCCGTACAGAGCTTCTCTAACTCGTCGATCCTACCAGCGTTGAATTCAGAAGCCTTCTCAAGGTCCACAATACTCTGGCCCTGCGAAGCAACTGTTCGAATGGTGCTCTCGATTCTTCCAGTTCAGCAATAGTAGCCTTAAGATCCTCAGCTATAGCAACACGTAGTTCTCCAAGAGCCAGGGTAAGTTCAGAAAGTGTCACGTTATTACCTGAGCCTTCCGCCATGGCTGTCTCGTTGTTTGGTGGGGAGGAGGCCTTCCACCATGGCTGTCTCGTTGTTTGGTGGGGAGGAGGCCTTCCACCATGGCTGTCTCGTTGTTTGGTGGGGAGGAGGCCTTCCACCATGGCTGTCTCGTTGTTTGGTGGGGAGGAGGCCTTCCGCCATGGCTGTCTCGTTGTTTGGTGGGGAGGAGGCCTTCCACCATGGCTGTCTCGTTGTTTGGTGGGGAGGAGGCCTCCGATGAGGATTTATTTTTGTCGCCTATTGTCACGGTTTCGGCCGAGGCAGCTCCTCCTCCTTGTTCGGGCAGGTTTCGCCGGTCGTCGTCTCCTCCGGAGTACTAGCTGCCACCGCTCTATGTTTCCTGTTTGATTAGTTTTTGTCTGTTAGCCACACCTGTAACTTGTGTTATGTCTCATTAAGCACCCTATTTAGTTTCCTTGTTGTTAGTGTAGTGTTGTGTGTAATTGTTTTGTGTCAGGTGTTCGTGCGTTACCCGTGTTTCGGTACGCCTTTACCATTGAGCTACCTCCTCGGTGAGGAGAGTTTTTGCGCCCTGTGTGTGCGCTCGTGTTTTTGACGCCTGTGTGCGTCTTTTTGGCCTCTGGCTTTGTTGGATTTATTTTGCACTCTACAGTAAAGTCTTGTTGGACTGTCCATCTGCTTCTGCGCTTGATTCCACACCACACCATTTCTAACATCGTGACACCTATTACTCGACATGTTCATATAAAAGGTTACAAAGAGACTATGCTAGCTCCGGTCCCCACTACATATAAAAGGTTACAAAGAGACTATGCTAGCTCCGGTCCCCACTACATATAAAAGGTTACAAAGAGACTATGCTAGCTCCGGTCCCCACTACATATAAAAGGTTACAAAAGAGACTATGCTAGCTTCCGGTCCCCACTACAATATAAAAGGTTACAAAGAGACTATGCTAGCTCCGGTCCCCACTACATATAAAAAGGTTACAAAGAGCCTATGCTAGCTCCGTTCCCACTACATATAAAAAGGTTACAAAGAGACTATGCTAGCTCCGGTCCCCACTACATATAAAAGGTTACAAAGAGACTATTACGCTAGCTCCGGTCCCCACTACATATAAAAAGGTTACAAGAGACTATGCTAGCTCCTGGTCCCCACTACATATAAAAGGTTACAAAGAAAGGACTATGCTAGCTCCGGTTCCCCACTACATATAAAAGGTTACAAAGAGGACTATGCTAGCTCCGGTCCCCCTACATATAAAAAGAGTTACAAAGAGGACTATGCTAGCTCCGGTCCCACTACATATAAAAGGTTGAAAGAGACTATGCTAGCTCCGGTCCCCACTACATATAAAAGGTTACAAAAGATAACTATGCTGCTCCGTCCCCACTACATATAAAAAGGTACAAAGAGACTATGCTAGCTCTCGTTCCCCACTACTAGTCTTTTCTGACCCAGAGCTCCGAGAAAACCACTTCCACTACTATACTACCTGTCTAGGAGCTGAAGTGACTGACCCGCTCTAGACTGCAGAGTATATTGATAGTCATAGGGCTAGGAGCTGAGTGACTGACGCGCTCCAGACTGCAGATACTATATGATAGTGATAGGGTAGGAGCTGAGTGACTGACCTGCTCTAGACTGTCAGAGTATATTGATAGTGATAGGGTTAGGAGCTGGAAAGAAAGTGACTGACCACCGCTCTTAGACTGCAGAGTATATTGATATGATAGGGTTAGGCTGAGTGACTGAGCTCTAGACTGCAGAGTATATTGATGTTGTCTAGGGTTTAGAGCTGAGTGAACGACCAGCTTAGACTGCAGGAGTATATTTATAGTGATAGGGTTTAGGAGCTGAGTGACTGACCGCTCTAAGACACTGCAGAGTATATTGAGAGTGATAGGGTTAGAGCTGAGTTGACTGACCGCTCTAGACTGCAGAGTATATTGATAGTGATAGGTTAGGAGCTGAGTGACTGAACCGCTCTAGACTGCAGAGTATATTGATAGTGATAGGGTTAGGAGCTGACGTGACTGACTCGCTCTAGACTGCAGAGTTATATTGATAGTGATAGGGTTAGGAGCTGAGTGACTGACCGCTCTAGACTGCAGAGTATATTGATAGTGATAGGGTTAGGAGCTGAGTGACTGACCGCTCTAGACTGCAGAGTATATTGATAGTGATAGGGTTAGGAGCTGAGTGACTGACCGCTCTAGACTGCAGAGTAATATTGATAGTGATAGGGTAGGAGCTGAGTGGACTGACCGCTCTAGACTGCAGAGTATATTGATAGTGAATAGGATTAGGAGCTGAGTGAATGACCGCTCTAGACTGCAGAGTATCTTGATAGTGATAGGGTTAGGAGCTGAGTGACTGACTGTGCTCTAGACTGCAGAGTATATTGATAGTGATAGGTTTAGGAGCTGAGTGCGGAACCGCTCTAGACTGGCAGAGTATATTGATAGTGATAGGGTTAGGAGCTGAGTGACTGACCGCTCTAGACTGCAGAGTATATTGATAGTGATAGGTTAGGAGCTGAGTGACTGACGCGCTCTAGACTGCGTAGTATATTGATAGTGAATAGGGTTAGGAGCTGAGTGACTGACCGATCTATGACTGCAGAGTATATTGATAGTGATAGGGTGTAGGAAGCTGAGTGACTGACCGCTCTAGACTGCAGAGTACTTTGATAGTGATAGGGTTAGGAGCTGAGTACTGACTGCTCTAGACTGCAGAGTATATTGATAGTGATAGGGTTGTGAAAATGAGCGACTGAAAGCTCTAGACTGTTTTTTTTATTGATTTTGATTGGGTAAGGGGGGGTGGACTGACTGCTTTAGAACTGCCAGAGTATATTGATAGTGATAGGTTAGGAGCTGATGACTTGACCGCTCCTATACTGCAGAGTATATTGATAGTGAAGTGTTAGGAGCTGAGTGACTGACCGCTCTAGACTGGCAGAGTATATTGATAGTGATGGTTTTTTGGAGCTGGTGATGATTTAAAGCAGGTATATTGTTTGTGATAGGTTGGAGCTGAGGAATGTTTAGATCAAGATATAAATAGTGATAGGGTTGGAGCTAGTGATGTGTCTAGCTGGATATATTGTTTTAGTGATGGTTTTTTAAACTGAGGGAAAACCGCTTAACCTCAGAGTAATTAAATTGATAGGTTGATTATATGTCTGTTTGGAGTTATGTAGTGAAGGGTTAAGCTAGTGAGATGTTTAGATGCAGATTTTATTATTGATAGTGATGGGTTAGGTTTGAGTGATAAAGTTAAGCAGAGAATTGAAGTGATAGGGTAAGCTAGTGTAAAAGTCTAGCTAGGTTTTGATAGTGATGGGTTTTGGGATAGTGTTGAGCTTTAGATAGGTTATTATAGTATGGGTTTTAAGTGGTTGTGAGTTAATGGGTATAATTGATAGTGATAGGTTGGGAGTGAAAATGACCGTTGATGGATATATGATATTGGGTTGGGGTAGTGATGATGTTGAGCAGGTTTTGAAGTGATAGGGTTTGGAGCTATTGAGATGTTTGATGCAAGTATTTTGGAAATATTGATGGGTTAACTAGTACTGACCGCTTAACTGAGAGTTTTGATAGTGATGGGGTAGGGTGAACCTTCGATGCAAAAAGTATTAAGTGAAAGGGTTGAGCTGTTGATGATGTTTGATGCAGGAAAATATTAAATAGGATAGGGTTGACTAGGGACCGCTTAACGCAGAGTTATTGATAGTGATGGGTTTTTTTCCTGAGTGCGACCGCTTAACCCCCAGAGTAATTGTTGATGGGGTTGGATAAAGGTAAAACCCAGTGAAGAGTTATGATAGTGATGGTTGGAGCTGAGTGATGATGTTAGATGCAGAGATATTGATATGATGGGTTTAACGAGTGACAAACCGCTTAAGCTAGAGAAATATTGTAGTGTAGGGTTGGAGCAGTGATGAGTCTGTGAGAGTTATTATAGTGATAGGGTTGGGGCTGAGGCGACTGCTTAGCTGGAGTATTTGATATTTATAGGGTTAGGAGTAGTGATGACTCCCTCTAACCCCGATAATTGATAGTGATAGGGTTTAGGAGTAAATTGACTGCGCCGACTAAGTTTTTAAGTAAGGAGGAGTAGTGATAGCTTGAGATGGAATATGATAGGATAGGGTTAAAACTGAGGACGACTGCTAAGCAGGAAATTTGTGTGATAGGGTTAGGGCTAGGATGATGTTAGAAGAGTTATTGTTGTGGGTGGGAAATAGGGGATACTTTCAGCCAGAATATTGAAGTAAAGGGGGTTGGGCTAGTGATAACGTTTAGAGCAAGTTTTGATAGTTGGGTTAATGAGGACTCGCCTAATTTTGGGATATTTGATAGTTGATGGGGTTTTAGGGACTAGTGTAAGTTTGCAAAGTTTTTGAATGATAGGGTTTAAGCGGGGGGTGTGCTCTAACTGCAAGTTTTTAAATTGATGGGTTTTTAAGCTAGTGATACGTTAGATAGGTTATTGATAGTTGATAGGGTTGGATCTGGTAAAATTTGACCGCCAGCTAGATATTTTTGATAGTGAGGGGGTTTGGAGCTGATGATTGGGTTAAACTGCAAAGTATTTTTAAGAAAAGGTAGGATAGTGTGTTCTGTGAGATATTTGATAGTGATAGGGTTAAGTGATACTGACCGCCTGGATCCAAAAATAGAGTGATAGGGTAAGCTAGTGATAAATGTTGACGCGAAATATTTGTAGTGATAGGTTGGAGTAAGTGAGATGTTGGAGGTATAGTAGTGATGGGGTTAGGTTGATATTTGTGTTTAAGCTCAAGTTTTGAAGTAAGGTTGGGAGTAGTGTGAAGCTTAGAGGAAAATTTGTGTGATATTGAGCTAGGACACGTTTTTAACTAAGAGTATATTTGTAGTATGGGTAGGACGGGGAAAGGGATGTTTGGAATATTTGTATGTGGGGTTAAGCTAGCAACGCCTAGAGAGAGTATTTGATATGATAGGGTTTGGAGTGTGATGAGTTTGAGATTATATATAAGGGTTGGGCAGTGATGAATTGACCAGATAATGTTTGATAGGTGGGAGGGTGAACTCTTTAGCTGAGAGTATAGTAAGTGATGGGTTTTTGACTAGGGATGAGTTGATGCAAGTATAGATGGGTGTGGGGTTAGGAGTGGTGATACCCGCTCATCGGATTTTGGGTTAGGGTTGGAGTAGTGTTAAAGTACGAGATATTTTGATAGTGATAGGTTAAAAGCTAGGTAAAGTTGACTGCAGAGGATATTATAGGAAAAGGGGTTGAGCTAGTGATGAGTTGATGAAGTTTTTGTATGAAAAAGGGTTGACCTGAGTACTACGCTTAACGCAGAGTATTTATAGGGGGGTTGAATTTGATACTCTTAGTGCAGAGTTTTAATAAAGGGTTTTAGAGGGTGATGACGTTTAGTTGGAAATATTTGATAGTGATGGGTTTAAACTGATGACTAAGCTTAAACGCAGATTTAATGTGTGATAGGGTAGGAAAGTGGTGAACTGTTAAAAATTTTTTTTTTCCCAGATATATTAATGATAGGGTTGAGGGAGTATGTGTCTAGTGAAGTATTTTAAAATTATGATAGGGTTAGAGGATGATTGTTAAGCAGTATAGTAGGTTATAGGTTGGGATAGGTTTGATGTAGTGAGAGAAAATTGTGTGATGGGTTAGGAGCGAGTAATATGCCTAGAGAAGGGTTTTGTTTAGTGATGGGTTTAGATTGAGGGGAAAACCTCCAGACGAAAGTTTTTAAAAAGTAAGGTTAGGAGTAGGATACTGTTAGACGGGAAGGTAAGTAGTGATGGGGTGGGGTGAAAAAAACCTGTCAGCTCGATAATTTTTAGTGATAGGGTTGGACTAGTGATGATTTTTTCTCTAGCTGCAATATATTTAGTTAGGTGGAGCATACTAGTTAGATGGAGTATAATTGATAGTGAAAGGGTTGAAGCAGTGCTAAAGTTGATGCGGGAAGTATTTGAAGTGTAGGGTTGGAGTAGGATGAGTTAACTGAAGTATTTGATGGATGGTTGACTGGGGAAAAGAGTTAGACTGAGATATTTGTAGTGATGGGGTTTGGGCTGAGTGATGATTTGATCAGAGATATGAAGGGATAGGTTAGGAGTGTTTGATATGTTTAGCTGGATATATTGATATTGATGGGTTTTAAAGGAAAAAGTATGTAAAGTCAGATGGTTATGTAGTGATAGGGTTGGATGATTGTGTTGGAAGTTATTAAAGGATAGGTTGGAAAGCTATTTGATGATGTTTGAAGAGTTATGTTTGATGGGTTAGGAGGGATGTGAAGCTCTGATGCAGGTATAGATGTGATAGGGTTTTAGAGTGAGTATGGTCAGATGAAGATATTGGAAAGTGTAGGGTTAAGCGAGTCGATGTTTTAAAACTGAGAGTTTTGTAGTGGATGGGGTTTGGAGCTATGATGTGTTAAACTAGGATAGATAGTGATGGGTTGGGAAGTGAAGCCGTTAGATGGGGGTTTATATTGATTTGTAGGTTAGGAGCTAGTGATGAGCCCTTGACGGGAGTTTTGATAGTGTGGGGTTTAAGCTAGTGAGATGTTAGCTGGAAATATTTGATAGGATGGGTTAAGGCTAGTGAAAAAGGTTAATCAGGTAATGTGTTTTAGGGTTTAGAGTGTGAACTGGTTAGAGGGCAAGTATATTGTATGATGGGAAAAGGGGATGATGCGTTAGTGAAGGATTTGAATGATAGGGTTGGTGGGTGATGATGTCTAGTGAGGTATTTGAAGTGAAGGGTTGGGAAGTAAAATTGTTTATTCAGGCGATATTTGATATTGATATAGGGATGAGTAAAGCTGTGGATGCAGGTATAGGGATAGTGATGGGGTTAGGGTGATACTCTGTCAACAGAAATTTTTATGTAAGGGGGCGGAGTGTGATCCCTAGATGGTTTTGTAGTGTTTAGGTGGAGCTGAGGGTGATCCGTTAGCTGCGGGTTTTAAAAGTAAATAGGGTTAGGGGGTACTATGTTAGATTAAAAATTTGATAGTTGATGGGTTTGAACTAGTGAGTTTTGGAAAATTTGTGGTGATAGGGTTAATGGGGGACGACCGCTTAACTAGAGTATATTGTTGGATGGGGTTAGTAAGCAGTGTTAGCTTGAGAAGTTATTGCTAGGGATAGGTTGGAACTGAGTGACTACGTTTTAACTGAGAGATTTGAGTGAAGGTTGGAGTAGTGATAGTTGATGCGGGAGTATTTGACAGTGATTAGGGTTAACCTGAGTCCCGATGTTTAAACCCCTGAGAGAAATATTGATAGTGATGGGTTGAAGTAGTGGAATGTTGATGCGGGTATTGAAGTGATATTTGGGGCTGAGTACGATTTGCCTAGATAAGTATTTGATAGTGTGGGTTAGGGTAAATTGGACTGGGAAAGTTTTAACTAGGAAATATTTGATAGGGTTTGGGAAGTTTAAATGATGAGCTTGATCAGAGATATTGATAGTAGGGTAGGGCTAGTGTGTTTTTGAGCAGAGTATAGATGGGGATGGGGTTAGGAGCTAAGTGATATGTTAGATGGAGTTATTGGAGTGATAGGGTAAAGTTAAAATTGTGATGTTAGATGAAGTATATTGTAGTGATAGGGGAAGGGGGGAGTGATGATGTTAACTGGAGGTATTTGTAGTGATAGGGTGGAGCTAGTGATATGTTGACGCGGGATAGATAGTGATGGGTTGGGAGTGGTGATAGTTAGAGGGTAATTGATAGGATAGGTTGGAGCTAGTGGATGTTAGATGAAGATTTGATAGGGGTAGGGTTAAGGGATTGAATTTGACTTTTAGACGGAGTTTGATGGGTAGGGTTGGGTGAGTGATGGGGCCCGCTTAGACGCAGATTTATTGATAGGGGAAAAAGGTTTGAGCTAGTGATGAGTTAAAAGCAGGTAATTGTTGTGGGTTAAGCTGGGACGGCTTAGACTGGAGTAATTGATAGTTGTATTTAGGGTGATGATATGTTGATGCAGTTAGATGTGATAGGGTTAAGCGGGGTGATTAAACCTCTTGTCAGAAATTTAAGGATAGGTTGGAGCAGTGAGAGTTTAATGCAGTATATTTGAAGTGATGGGGTAGGATAGTGACTGACTGCTTTTAAGCAGAGTATATTGAAGTGATAGGGTTGGAGCTAGTGATGAGGTTAATTGGAGTATTTGTAGTGTAGGGTTAATTTGTGCCCGACCCGCTTAGATGCAGAGTTTTTTAAATGTGATGGGGTAGGGAGTAGTGATGTGTTAGATGAGATATTTGATAAGTGATAGGGTTGATTTGAATGCTGCTTTAGCTGAAAGTATTTGATGTGATAGGGTTGACTGAGTGACTGAGCTCGACTGCGAGTATTTAAGTGAAGGGTTAGGATGGTGATACCGTTAATGGCAAGTTTTGATAGTGATATGGGTTAGGAGCTATTGACGGGTTCTAGATAGATATTTTGATAGTATTAAAGGGTTAGGGGAGTGTGATGCTTGAGGGGTTATTTGATGGGTGGTTGGGAGTGTTTGTATGTTGATGAAGAGTAGGGTAATTGGGTGGAGCAGTGTGAGGTTTAAGAGGATATATTGATAGTGATGGGTTTGGCTAGTGATGATGTTGATGAAGGGGAAATATTTGATGTGATGGGTTAAGTGATGTGGTTGATAGAGTTTTATTGATAGTGATAGGATGGGCATGAGAATGTTTAAAATAGAGTATTTGATGAGTAAAGGGTTAAGCTAGTGATGATGTTAAAAGCAAGTATTTGATGGATAGGGTTAAGGTAGTGATGATGTGTAGTGCAGAGAAATTTTGATTGTCTAAAGGGGGTTTTAAAAAACCTGCAGCAGCACCTCCAAAAAATAGCTATTTCCGGGAAAAGGGAAAGAGTGGTGATGCTAGTGATAGTAGGTTGATAACTCGCAGTGCAGACTACAGTATTACAGTAATAAGTGGTGTTATATAGTAAAGATAGTTAAAAATTACTAAATCAAAGTTTTACGGTAAAGGTAAGTGGTGTTGATAGTAGTGATAAAGGTTGAAAAATTTGTCAGACAGACTACGCTTTTACACCCAAAAGTGGAGTGGTGTTTGATAGCTAGTGATAGAGGTTGATAGCTAGTGTAGATAGTGTGAAAACTCTGTCACTACAACACAGCTTTAAGCTAAAGTAGAGTGGTTTTGGGGATAGTAGTGTTAGATAGTTTTGATAGCTAGTATAGATAGTGTTGTAACTTGGGGGGAAAACCGAAAGCTATTTAAAGTTAAGAAGAAGTGGTGTTTAAATAGCTGTGATAGTAGGTTGAAAACTTGCAGCTCAGACTACAGCTTTTTCAGCCCAAGAGTAGGGGGGTGTTTGTGTGTGGGGTAAAGATCAGGGGGTTCTGTGGGGCGTGTGAAATACAGTGGATAAGGGGTCAATAACAGCATCTTTATTTAAAAAAACGTCCCTAAAAATAAACCAGTCCGATGGCCCCAAAGTCCTTTTTAAAAAACCTTTTCTATTTTAACCTTGTTATATTAACCCAGGAACAGTTTAGGTAGGGGAAAAGAAGAACAACCCCTGTAAGGGGGTACAAATTATTAACTAAAAATCGAAAAGGGACATAAAAGGGTCGGGGCCGTGCCCCAATACCATACAGGGTTCAAAATTTAGGCAGGGGTATGGAAAATAAAAATTTAGTAGGAAAATTTGAAAAATGTCTTTTTTTAAATTTAACACTTTGGGTTATACAAAATTTGGGCTTTTTCGTCTTAGAATTCCTGAACCTATTGAAAAGGGAAGAGTTTGGTTTTATCTTGAATTCCTGAAAACACTATTTTAAAGGGGGAGAACGGTTTTATCTATAGAATTCACTAAACACAGGGAGAGAACTTTTTATCTAGTAAAATTTCACTAAAACACTTTGGGGAAAGAGAAGGGTCTTTATTAGGATATGCCTTTTTTTTCAGTAGGTGGGGGAAAAGGGGATTTTTGATATTTTTTTCTTAAAATACTTTAAAAACGTTTTTGTTTAAAATGTATGTTATGATGAAAAACCACAGTAGTATTTTAGTAAGGTGTAGGGGAAAGGTTTTTCGGGACCCACGGGGCCCACACTTTTCTCTTCTGTCTGCCAGGGGGTGTGGGGAAGGAGGAGATGATTCCCATGACGCCAAACCCCCAAAGGAAATGGGGGAGTGTTTTCCTGACGCAGACAGAAAAAAGAGTGTGATTCATGACCCCCCCGAAGGAAGAGAGGTGAGTCTGACGCCGAAAAAGAGAGGTGATTTCTGACCAGACAGAAGAGGTGGAGTCATGACCAGACAAAGAGATTTTGGTCTGACGCCAGACGAAAGAGTGGGTTGTATGACGCCGACGAGAGGTGTGTTCATGAGAAAAGAAGGAGTGTGATGTCATGACCCGACGAGAGAGTGGATGTCTGACGCCAGACAGAGGGATGGAGTCATGACGCCGAAGAAGAGAGTGTGATGTCATGACCCCAGAAGAGGGAGGTGATGTATGACGCCAGACGAGGAGAGGTGAGTCAGCGCAACTGGGAGATTGATGTCATGACCGACAAAAGAGGTGTGAGTCATGACCCCCGACAGAGGGAGGTTGATGTCATGACCCCAGACAGGGGAAGTGATTCATGTCCCAGACGGGAGGGGGATTCATGACCCAGAAGGAGAGTGATTCTCCCGACGGGAGAGGGATTATGACGCCAGAAAAAGGGAAGTGATTCAGCCCCGGGGACCGAGGAGGGGGTGTTTCTGACGCCGACAAGGAGAGGGATGTCATAGCCAGAAAGAGGAGGTGATTCATGCCCCGACAGGGGAAGGATTATGCCCAGACGAGGAAGTGGTTCATGAGCCAAAAGAGGAGAGTGATGTCATGCCCCAACAGAGGAGAGTGATTCATGCCCCCAGACGGGGAGGGGTTTCATGTCCCCAGACAGAGGAGAGGATTTAGTCCCCAAAACAGGTTTGTCCAGTTAGGAACTTTATCTGTAGTAGAGTAGTTACTGTAATTCCCGCTTTTTGGTTGGTTTTAATAAATAAATTTAGAATAAAAAAACAGCCGTTTTGACTAGTGTAGTGTATATCTAGTTGTTTATGTGCTGTGCTGAGCCCAAATCCCAATCTAACCCCACCCCACACACACACCCAAACCACCCCACCCACCCCAACAAACAAAAAAAACACCCCACACAACACACAAAACACCCACACAACACAACCACACAAAAAAAAACCCCTAGCCCAAACACTCTCCCTCTCTCTCTCCCTTTTTAGGATTTTACATGACCCCAGGCTTTAACGGGGGTAATTAAAACCAGCTTGGTAGATCTTTAAAAAAGTGTCAATCAAGTAAAAATCAGTGTGTAATTTTTGACCATGATGTTAATCGGGGGGGATTTTGGGCCCCCTGGAGGCCGACTATTTTATACAATGGCAAACGTTGGGGCAGAATAAATCATGTGTTACTTTTCCTGCTTCTAGTGCACAGAAACATTTTTTTACCATCACCATCATAATACATCACCCCAACCATCTAATATCTCACCTCATAATAATACCATTAACCCAAACACACCCAAAACTCACATCATCACCATCATACCATCATAAAAAATCATCCCATCAAATAATCCCATCATCATAACACCCTCATTCCCTACAACCCCTCAAATATTTATCACCCTAAAAAAAATTTACCCCAAAACCATCTAACCCATATCATCTCATCACATTACATATCATAATAAAAATCACACACCATTATCCCCCTTATAGTCATATCATCTTCATCATCACATCCTTTTCAAGTTCAGTAGTAAAATAATCAGGGTTTAGGGGAGCATGTGGTTTGTGGTTATTTGTTTCAACTCCCTCTTTTGGTGGCCTTGTTATGGTTTAAGTCCCTTTTTGGTGACCAGGTTATTGGGGTTCAATCCTTTTTAAACTGAACCAGGTTATTTGGTTCAAGTCCCTCTTTTTTGGGGCCTTGTTATTTTTCAAGTCCTTTTGGGTGGGCCAGTTATGGTTCAGTCCCTCTTTTGGCTTTAAACCGGTTATTTGGGTTTAAATCCCTCTTTTTGGGTGAACAGGTTATTGGTTCAAAACCTTTTTCTGAACCAGGGTATTGGGCAAATCCCCTTTTTGGGGGACCTTTTATTATTTTTAAATCCTTTTGGCGGGGGCCCTTTTTGGTTCGTCCCCTTTTTTTCTGAACCCGGTTTTTTGGTCAAGTCCCCCCTTTTGCTGAAACCCAGGTTTTTTGGTTCGTCCCTCTTTTGGTGGACCCTTTTGGTTTAAGTCCTCTTTTGGCGGACCTTTTTTAAAGGGTTTAGTCCCCCTTTTTGGGTGGCCCCTTTTTATTTATTCAAGCCTTTTGGTGAAACCAGGTTTTTTGGGGTTTAATCCCTTTTGGCACTCTCCTGTTTAGCATTGGGACTCAAAATGGCACTGTTTCTGTCCATAAAAAAGCCCAAAAGTCGTTTTCTGGGGGATATACATATGCCTTTTTTTTTCAATGGGCCCATATAAGTATGCCCGTTGTTAAGGGCCATATAAGTATGCCTGTTTTTCAGGGCCCAATAAATTTTTTTTTGTTTTTGGCCTCAGGCCATTGGTTTTTAGGGGCAACTAGGTTTTGGAAAAAAAGGGGTTTGGGTTAGGGTCAAAATAGGTCTTTAATAAAAAAAAGGGTTGGGTTCAGAGGTCAAAAATAGGTATTTTGAAAAAAAACCAGGTTAAAGGGTTTAGACGTCAAAAAAGCTCTATGAAAACAAAGGGTTGGGTTGGGGGGTCAAATAGGGCTCTAGTAAAAAGGGTTTGGGTTTCCCCGAGAACCTAGGCTCTAGTAAAAAAAAAAGGGGGTTGGGTTGACTCAAACTAGGGCTCTAGTAAAACGGGGGGGTTAGAGTTCAGCGGGGGAAGCTTACTATCATCCATTTAAAATTATTCTTAAATTAATTAAACTATTATTATTATTATTATTGGTTTTTTTTTATAACTACCTATGTCGACGTAGTGAAGCAGATATCAGGCAAACATTTTGGGCTCATCTTAAATGGGAAACTTTTGTTTGTTTTTAAAAACTTAAAAAAAATTTTTTTCCCCCCTGAATTGATCAACTTGATTTTAAAACCTGTCTGATGCAGCGAAGTTGTGTCTTTAATCAGAGGGGGGCTATGGAAACGGACAGTGTGCCGTGGTTGGTCGGTTTCATTCCTTTTAGCGATTTTGGGGAAATGATAATCACCAGGCCCCCGAGTGTTGCCCAAACAGAGAAGGGGGGGGGAAGGATCCATCCCCCTTTAAAAAGTATTGGTGATGTGGGTTGGCCCGGGAGCTCTCTGTGATTTAGGCGTAAGGCACTGTGGGGATGGGCGGAGAGGTCATCATGCTGAGGCTTGGGTAGTCCCCCGGTCGGAGGGGGGGACTCGGGGGGGGAAGTCTGGGGGGTGAGAGAAGTCGGGGGCGAACCCCCCTTCCCCAAGGACCCCCCTGGGACAGCCCGGCCCTTTCTCCGCATGGGATCCGTAAACGTCATCTACCCCAAAACAAAACCCACACCCACACACCAAAAACACACACACACACCACACACACACACCCCACAACACCCAAAAGAAAAAAAATAAAAAAAACAAGGGCAGGGGCGCTCCCCTTACAGCTGTAGAATATTTGGGTATGTAAAAAGTAGAAATGCAGTAGTAGTAAAGCGTATGTAGAAAAAGCAGTTGTAGAACAGTTGTAGTAAAAAGAGTAGTATAAATGCAGTATGTAGAAATGCATTGTGTAATGCAGTATGTAAAATCAGTATGTGAAAAAGCAGTTGTAGAAATGAGTATTGAAAATGCAGTATGTAGAAGGTAGTAGTAAATGAAATATGTAGAATGCATATGTAGAAAAAAATTTAGTATGTATTAAATGTAGAGTAGTAAAAGCAGTAGTAAAAGCTATTGTAAAGAAAGTAGAAATGAGTATTTATTAAAAGAATTGTAAAATGCAGTATGTATTAATGAAATATGTGTAAGAAATATGTAGAAAAATATTTTTAAAAGAATTAGAATGAGTTTTTAAATCGATGTAGTAAATAAGTAGTTTGTAAAAAAAGTATGTAAAATGCATTGTTGTTAAAGCAGTAGTAGAAAAGCAGTATTGTAAAAAAGCAGTAGTTTGTAAAAGAATTGTAGAAATGCGTATGTATTAAAAGAAATATAGAAAGCCTAGTAGTAAATGAAATTTTGTAGAAATGCAGTTGTAGTAAATTAAATATGTAGAAATGAGTATTTTACTGTAAATATGTTAAATAAGTATGTAGAAAAGCAGTATGATAAATGCGGTAGAATAGTATGTAGTAAAGCAGTAGGTAAAATAATAAAAGCATATGTTAAATGTAGTTTTTGTATAGTAGTAAATCAGTATGTTGTATGTAGTAAAATCCGTATGTGGTAAAATATTAGTATGTAGTAAAAATGTTTGAGTAATTGCAATTGTAGTAAAGTAGTATGTTAAAGGAGTAATGCATATGGTTTTGTTAATGCCGTATTTTAAATGCAGTAGTTGTAAAGCCCGTATGTTAAAAGTAGTAATGCAAAGTTGCTAAAAAGGTTTGTAAATTAGTAAATGCAGTATGTTTTTAAATCCCGTAGTATTGTATAAAAGCGATGGTAAAAGAGTATGTAGTAAAGAGATGTAGAATGTTTATATAAATGAGTAGTAGAAATTATTGTAGTAATTATAAATGCAGTAGTTGTAAATGCAGTATTTTGTAATGAGTATGTTGTAAATGCATATGTTAAATGGTAAAAAGGGATTAGTAAAACAGTATGAGTAAAAGTAGATGTAGTAAAAATAGTAAAAGCATATGTTGTAAAAGAGTATGTTGTAAATGAAAAACAGTATTTAGTAAATGCAGTATGTAGATGTATAAAACAAAAGTTTTTTTAAAAGGGAGTATGTAGTAAATGCGTATTAGTAAACGTATTGTAGTAAATGTTAAATTTTTAGTAAAAGAGTATTAAAAATTTATGTAGTAAAGTAGTAGTGTAAAGTGTATTAGTAATGCGTATGTTAAATGCAGTTTTGGTTGTGCCCGTATGTGTATGCTATGGGGTATGCGTATTGAAAAGTATATGGGGTATGCGTAAAAAGGGGTTGACAGTATAGTGTATGCCCGTATGTTTAAAAGTAGGTTGCGTTTGGGGTTTCAGTATGGTGTATACAGTTGTGTAAAATGGGGTTTTAAACAGTATGGGGATGCTATTTGTGTAGTAGTAAATTTATAACAGTATGGGGTAAAAGAATATGGGAAAAAAGATGTGTTAACAGTATGTGTATGCAGATGGGTATAAATATGTTGTTCGTTGGGTTTTTAACAGTAGGGGTAATTCATTTGTGTAAACAGTATGTGTATAAACATATGGGTATAACAGTAGGGGTAAACAGTATGGGGATCAGTAGGTGGGATGAAAGGGGTTTTAGACAGTAAAGGGTTAAACAGAGGTGATACAGTAGGTGTAAACAGTATGGGGTTTTAATTGGTGTGTATACAGTTGTGTAAACAGTTGGGTAAACATGGGGTTACATATGGGAAAAGTATGGGTTATCAGAGGGGATGCAGTATGGTTTTATAAAATGTTTTTTAAAAACAATTGGGGGGTTATAATGGGGTTTAGATGGTGGTTTTGAAAATAGGGGTAACCAGTTGTGAAAAAGTAGGGGTATGAATAGGTGTTAAAAGTTGGGTTTTAAAAGCATATGGGGTAAAGGTTGGACAGTTGGGGATAAACAGTTGTGTAAAAAGTATGGGTTTTAAGAGGATGTGTATGCGTATGGTTGTAAAAAAGATAGTGTTAAGTATTAAACAGTATGTGTTTAAACAGTATGTTGAAAAGATATGGTTTGTTTTTAGTTTGGGTGTAAATTTTCTTTGGGTATGAAAATTTTGGGATGAAAGTTAAAAGGGTAAAACAGTATGGGGTATGAAGAGGGGTAGCAGTATGGTGTATAAAAATATGTGTATCAGTATGGGGTTAACCCGTATGGGGTAAAAGAATATGTGTTGAATATGTGTGTATAAAACATATGGGTAAACGATGGTGTATAACGTATGTGTTATGAAAGTATGGTGTTTCAGATGGGGTAAACATATGGGGTATAAAAATGGGCGTATGCAGTATTGAAAACAAGGTGTGTTTTAGTATGGGGTTTGCAGATGGGGTTAAACGTATGTGAAAAAGAGGTTGCATATGGTTATGACAGTATGGGTGTTGACAGTATGGTGTATACGATGGTGGGAACGTTGGGGTAAACGATGGGTGTATGACAGTATGGTGTATAAAAGATGGTGTATAAAAGTATGGGGGTTAACAGTATGGTGTATACGAGGGTCAAAGGGTTGCTAGGTGTATAACATTTGGGTATGACGTATGGTGTTACAGTATGGGGTATACTATGGTTGTATAAAATAGGGGTATGCAGTATGGGTGTAGACGTAGGTGTATAAAAGAGGGGAAACGTATGGGTTGACGTTTGGTATGCAGTTGGGTGTATAACAGTAGGTGTATAAAAATAGGGGTAACAGTAGGGGATACCCTATGGTGTTATGAAGTATGGGGTTATGGGACATATGGTGCTGACAGTATGGTTATAACGTAGGTGGAAAAAGTATGGGTGTATGACAATGGTGTAAACAGTATGGGTATAAGTATGGTGTTTAAAAAGTAGTGTATGACAGTATGGGTATACAGTTGGTAAAACAGTATGGGGTTGACAGTGGTGTATAAGTATGGGTTAAAAGTATGGGGTATAACAGTTGGTGTATGCAGTATGGTGTATAACGTATGGTGTATACTGGGTTTGCAGTATGGGGGAAACAATGGGTATGAAAGTAGGTGATAAAGTATGGTGTATAAAAAGTATGGTGTATACGTATGGGGGTTAACAGTATGGTGATGCGTTTGGGGTTTTAAACGTATGGGTAGCAGTTGGTTTTATGGACTAGGGTATAAAGTATGGTGATACAGTAGGGGTTTTGACAGTATGGTTATGACAGTATGGTGGTTTTAAAAAGTTGGTTAACAGTATGGGTAAACGATGGTGTGTAAGCATTTTGGGTTATAAAATATGGTTATACTATGGGGTTTTAAAAAGTAGGGGTAGACAGTAGGGGGTTAAAATATGGTGTATAAAAGTATGGGGATGACAGTATGGTGTTCAAAGGTGTAGACAGGGGTTGGAACAGTTGGTGAGCAGAGGTTTATCAGTAGTTAACCCCAAAGGGGTTACAGAGGGGACGATGGGAAAAGAGGGTGGAGAGAGGGAGAGAGGGGAGAAGAGGGAAAAGGAGGGAAATAGGGGAGAAGAGGGAGAAGAGGGGGAGAAGAGGGGAAGAAAAGGGGGAAACAGGGGAAAAGAAAGAAAGAGGGGGGGGGGAGCGAGGGGAGAAGATGGGGAAAACGAAGGGAAGGGAAAAAGGGGGGGGGAAAAGGGAAAAGTTTGGGAGAAGGGGAAAAGAGGGATAAAAAGGGAGGGAAAAGGGGAAAGGGGCAAAAAGGGAGAACAGAAGGTGAAAAGGGGGGAAGACAGGGGGGAGGGAAAAGGGAAAAGAAGGGAAAAGGGGTAGACGAGGGGAAAAGAGGGGAGAAGAGGGGGAGAAGAGGGAGAAGAGGAAAAGAGGAAAAAGGGGAGAAGGGGGGAGAGAGGGAGAAGGGGAACAGAAGGGTAAAAGAGGGGAGAGGGAGCCCCCGGTGAAAAGGGAGAAGAGGGAGGAAACAGGAGGGGAAAAGGAGGGGGAGGGAAAAGGGAGAAGAGGGAAGGGGGAGGCCGAGGGTTTAAAGAGGGAAAAAGAAGGGAAAAAAGAGGGGGGAAAAATTGGGAGAAGTAAGGGGGAAACAGTAGGGGAGCAGTATTTGGTGTGTATAAAGATGGTGTTAACCCGTTTTGGTTTAACAGTTTTTTTTTGAAGTTGTTATGACAGAGGGGGGATAAAGTTGTTGTAACGTAGGGGTTTAACATTGGTGTGTATGACAAGGTGTGAGACAGTCCCCGGTTAAAAAATTTTGGGTTTCAGGATGGGGGCTTGCAAAAAAACAATGGGAAACAATGGGTGAAAAAAATGGGTAAACAATGGGTTTTACAAGGGGATAAAAAAATGGGATGCAGAGGGGGGTAGGGGACAGAGGGAAACAGAGGAAACAGGGGGAGGGGGGAAAGGGAGAGGAGATGAGAGAGGAGGAAGAGGAGAGGAGAGGAGAGGAGAGGGAGGAGAGGAGAGGAGAGGAGAGGAGAGGAGGGGAGAGGAGAGGAGAGGAGAGGAGAGGAGAGGAGAGGAGAGGAGAGATGGAGGGAGGAGATAGAAGGAGAACAAGGAGGGGAGAGAGGAGAGGAGGAGGGAGGAGAGGAGAGGAGAGGAGGGGAGAGGAGAGGAGAGGAGAGGAGAGGAGAGGAGAGGAGAGGAGAAGGAGAAGAAGGAGAGGCGAGGTGTGATTGATTGACTGACTGTTTGATGACTGATTGACTGACAGGGTGGTGGTTGTGAAAACCCTCTTTCCTACCCCTCCTAGATTTTTACACTTCCTTTCCCGTACACGTTGTAGCCTTCCTTATAAGTAGCAAATTTGGGTGTGAGTTGTGAGAGGAGGAGGAGGAGGGGAGGGTGTTCTGGTTGTGGGCGCTTGAGCAGCCAGGTGCAGTGTGTTCTGAGCCCCCTCATTCTTTTGGCCTCGGCCCGGGATTGTAGCAGAACCCCAACCAGGCTACCAGCATGGCCAGGACCCAGACCTCCAACCAGGATATAGAACACCCTGCCACATTACTGAGGCTCAGGGCACTGGTCTTCTCTGGAAACACAACCCCACACACCCCAAAAACACATGCACGCACACACACATGCACACACACTAGCAACACACAACACATTGCACACGACCACACATAAGCACACACACACACACACATGCAACACGATCACACACACGCACACACACACGACACATACACACAGCCACATTTTTAACTCACAACACAGATAATTGCAACACACACACATACACACTCACACACACATATTCACACACACACTACAAGCACACGCACACCACACAACACACATACCATACGCACACACAAACACACCACACACACACACCCCAACCACAGCATCCTACACACACAGACGACGACAGGCAGACGAGAAGACAGACACACAGGCAACAGGCAGACAGAAACAGACTATGACAGCAGGCAGGCGGCGACAGACAGACACGACAGACAGACAGACAGACGACGACAGTTGCATCATGTTGGGCAGGTCCAGGTTGTAAAGGAGACAAGACCCACAGCACATATTATCCTGGCAGTATGGTCAACTATCTGGTGTTTTCCCTATTGAAAAACATTCCCAACATCTGGGTGTTAGGGTCCTATCTGGGTGTTGTCAACTATCGTGGGTGGTGTTCCCTATCTGGGTGTGTTCCCTATGCTGGGTTTTGGTGTTCCCTCCTATTCGGGTGTGTGTTCCCATAAAAAGAGTTAATTGTGTGCTTGTGCTGTATTATCTGGTGTGTTCCCTATCTGGGTGTGTGCCCTATCTGGTGTGTTCCCCCTATCGGGGTTTGTTTCCCTATCTGGGTGTGTTTCCATATCTGGGTGTGTCCACCTGCATGCTTGTGTGTAATATTATTTCCTTGGTGGATGACAGCCTTATACGCCTTCGGGAAGACCCCCATGATGTGTATATCGACAGAACTGGTCCACATTTTCCTTTGGTACTAATACCTAGAGAAAAGTCATGAATATTTCAACGCCGTCGGGTGATTGGTTTAGCCTTCTTGGGTGGGTGACATCACACAGATGTGGTCTGGGCGGAGCCGTCTACTCGTGGCAGTATATCACTGAACTACTTGGGAAACCCAGCTTCAGCTTGATCACCAAATTCTTTGGGAATTAAATGAAAGCCTCTCCAAGCTATCTATTTTTTGTTTTTCCTGTCCGCATTCATGAACGATTCCACTAATTGTTATTTTACCTTTCCAACAACTGTCCTGTTTGCTTGATATGAGCAGTTTATCCATGTATCCACAGAATAGGTCTTCCGATTGCTGGCTATTAGTGCTAACGCCCTGGCCACTGGAGAGGTCTTCCAGATTAGCTGGCTATTAGTGGGCTACCCCTTCCACATGAAGAGGTCTTCCCATATTAGCTGGCTATTAGTGGCTACCGCCTGCCTACTGGAAGATGTCATTCCCATAGTTAGCTGGCTATTAGTGCTACCTACCGCATGGCCACTGAAGATGTCTTCCCAGATTAGCTGCTATTATTCTACCAGGCCTGCCACATGAACAGGTCTTCCGCAGATTAGTCTGGCTATTAGTGGCTACCTACGCGCCGGGCCACTGAAGAGGGTTCTTCCCAGATTAGCTTGCTATTAGTGGCTACCGCCCCCGGCCACTGATCTAGCAAGCTGCATGGCAAAAATAGCTATCCTCCTAAAAGGTTTAGGGATAAATTTATAGTTCCCAAAGCCGG
>JAGTTL010000850.1:25115-39500 GCA_036851935.1 Coregonus suidteri
GAGCAGGTAGGGAGAGCTCCATCCTCATTGGCCTGAACCAACAGTTTGAGCAGGTAGGGAGAGCTCCATCCTCATTGGCCTGAACCAACAGTTTGAGCAGGTAGGGAGAGCTCCATCCTCATTGGTCTGAACCAACAGTTTGAGCAGGTAGGGAGAGCTCCATCCTCATTGGCCTGAACCAACAGTTTGAGCAGGTAGGGAGAGCTCCATCCTCATTGGGCCTGAACCAACAGTTTGAGCAGGTAGGGAGAGCTCCATCCTCATTGGCCTGAACCACACAGGTTTTGAGCAGGTAAGGGAGAGCTCCATCCTCATTGGTCTGAACCAACAGTTTGAGCAGGTAGGGAGAGCTCCATCCTCATTGGTCTGAACCAACAGTTTGAGCAGGTAGGGAGAGCTCCATCCTCATTGGTCTGAACCAACAGTTTGAGCAGGTAGGGAGAGCTCCATCCTCATTGGTCTGAACCAACAGTTTTTGAGCAGGTAGGGAGAGCTCCATCCTCATTGGTCTGAACCAACAGTTTGAGCAGGTAGGGAGAGCTCCATCCTCATTGGTCTGAACCAACAGTTTGAGCAGGTAGGGAGAGCTCCATCCTCATTGGCCTGAACCAACAGTTTGAGCAGGTAGGGAGAGCTCCATCCTCATTGGTCTGAACCAACAGTTTGAGCAGGTAGGGAGAGCTCCATCCTCATTGGTCTGAACCAACAGTTTGAGCAGGTAGGGAGAGCTCCATCCTCATTGGCCTGAACCAACAGTTTGAGCAGGTAGGGAGAGCTCCATCCTCATTGGCCTGAACCAACAGTTTTGAGCAGGTAGGGAGAGCTCCATCCTCATTGGCCTGAACCAACAGTTTGAGCAGGTAGGGAGAGCTCCATCCTCATTGGCCTGAACCAACAGTTTGAGCAGGTAGGGAGAGCTCCATCCTCATTGGCCTGAACCAACAGTTTGAGCAGGTAGGGAGAGCTCCATCCTCATTGGCCTGAACCAACAGTTTGAGCAGGTAGGGAGAGCTCCATCCTCATTGGTCTGAACAAACAGTTTGAGCAGGTAGGGAGAGCTCCATCCTCATTGGCCTGAACCAACAGTTTGAGCAGGTAGGGAGAGCTCCATCCTCATTGGCCTGAACCAACAGTTTGAGCAGGTAGGGAGAGCTCCATCCTCATTGGCCTGAACCAACAGTTTGAGCAGGTAGGGAGAGCTCCATCCTCATTGGCCTGAACCAACAGTTTGAGCAGGTAGGGAGAGCTCCATCCTCATTGGTCTGAACCAACAGTTTGAGCAGGTAGGGAGAGCTCCATCCTCATTGGCCTGAACCAACAGTTGAGCTGAACCCTCACAGTTTGAGCAGGTAGGGAGAGCTCCATCCTCATTGGCCTGAACCAACAGTTTGAGCAGGTAGGGAGAGCTCCATCCTCATTGGCCTGAACCAACAGTTTGAGCAGGTAGGGAGAGCTCCATCCTCATTGGTCTGAACCAACCAGTTTGAGCAGGGTAGGGAGAGCTCCATCCTCATTGGTCTGAACCAACAGTTTGAGCAGGTAGGGGAGAGCTCCATCCTCATTGGCCTGAACCAACAGTTTGAGCAGGTAGGGAGAGCTCCATCCTCATTGGCCTGAACCAACAGTTTGAGCAGGTAGGGAGAGCTCCATCCTCATTGGGAACCAACTGAGCAGGTAGGGAGAACCTGAACCAACAGTTTGAGCAGGTAGGGAGAGCTCCATCCTCATTGGTCTGAACCAACAGTTTGAGCAGGTAGGGAGAGCTCCATCCTCATTGGCCTGAACCAACAGTTTGAGCAGGTAGGGAGAGCTCCATCCTCATTGGTCTGAACCAACAGTTTGAGCAGGTAGGGAGAGCTCCATCCTCATTGGTCTGAACCAACAGTTTGAGCAGGTAGGGAGAGCTCCATCCTCATTGGTCTGAACCAACAGTTTGAGCAGGTAGGGAGAGCTCCATCCTCATTGGTCTGAACCAACAGTTTGAGCAGGTAGGGAGAGCTCCATCCTCATTGGTCTGAACCAACAGTTTGAGCAGGTAGGGAGAGCTCCATCCTCATTGGTCTGAACCAACAGTTTTGAGCATTGGTACAGTTTGAGCAGGTAGGGAGAGCTCATCCTCATTGGTCTGAACCAACAGTTTGAGCAGGTAGGGAGAGCTCCATCCTCATTGGTCTGAACCAACAGTTTGAGCAGGTAGGGAGAGCTCCATCCTCATTGGTCTGAACCAACAGTTTTGAGCAGGTAGGGAGAGCTCCATCCTCATTGGTCTGAACCAACAGTTTGAGCAGGTAGGAGAGCTCCATCCTCATTGGTCTGAACCAACAGTTTGAGCAGGTAGGGAGAGCTCCATCCTCATTGGTCTGAACCAACAGTTTGAGCAGGTAGGGAGAGCTCCATCCTCATTTGGTCTGAACCAACAGTTTGAGCAGGTAGGGAGAGCTCCATCCTCATTGGTCTGAACCAACAGTTTGAGCAGGTAGGGAGAGCTCCATCCTCATTGGTCTGAACCAACAGTTTGAGCAGGTAGGGAGAGCTCCATCCTCATTGGTCTGAACCAACAGTTTGAGCAGGTAGGGAGAGCTCCATCCTCATTGGTCTGAACCAACAGTTTGAGCAGGTAGGGAGAGCTCCATCCTCATTGGCCTGAACCAACAGTTTGAGCAGGTAGGGAGAGAGCATCCTCATTGGTCTGAACCAACAGTTTGAGCAGGTTAGGGAGAGCTCCATCCTCATTGGTCTGAACCAACAGTTTGAGCAGGTAGGAGAGCTCCATCCTCATTGGCCTGAACCAACAGTTTGAGCAGGTAGGGTAGCTCCATCCTCATTGGCTGAACCAACAGTTTGAGCAGGTAGGGAGAGCTCCATCCTCATTGGTCAAACAACAGTTTGAGCAGGTAGGGAGAGCTCCATCCTCATTGGCCTGAACCAACAGTTTGAGCAGGTAGGGAGAGCTCCATCCTCATTGGTCTGAACCAACAGTTTGAGCAGGTAGGGAGAGCTCCATCCTCATTGGCCTGAACCAACAGTTTGAGCAGGTAGGGAGAGCTCCATCCTCATTCATTGGCCTGAACCAACAGTTTGAGCAGGTAGGGAGAGCTCCATCCTCATTGGGCCTGAACCAACAGTTTGAGCAGGTAGGGAGACCCATCCTCATTGGTCTGAACCAACAGTTTGAGCAGGTAGGGAGAGCTCCATCCTCATCATGGTCTGAACCAACAGTTTGAGCAGGTAGGGAGAGCTCCATCCTCATTGGTCTGAACCAACAGTTTGAGCAGGTAGGGAGAGCTCCATCCTCATTGGTCTGAACCAACAGTTTGAGCAGGTAGGGAGAGCTCCATCCTCATTGGTCTGAACCAACAGTTTGAGCAGGTAGGGAGAGCTCCATCCTCATTGGTCTGAACCAACAGTTTGAGCAGGTAGGGAGAGCTCCATCCTCATTGGTCTGAACCAACAGTTTGAGCAGGTAGGGAGAGCTCCATCCTCATTGGTCTGAACCAACAGTTTGAGCAGGTAGGGAGAGCTCCATCCTCATTGGTCTGGTTTGAGCAGGTAGGGAGAGCTCCATCCTCATTGGTCTGAACCAACAGTTTGAGCAGGTAGGGAGAGCTCCATCCTCATTGGTCTGAACCAACAGTTTGAGCAGGTAGGGAGAGCTCCATCCTCATTGGTCTGAACCAACAGTTTGAGCAGGTAGGGAGATCCTCATTGGCCTGAACCAACAGTTTGAGCAGGTCCATCCTCATTGGTCTGAACCAACAGTTTGAGCAGGTAGGGAGAGCTCCATCCTCATTGGTCTGAACCAACAGTTTGAGCAGGTAGGGAGAGCTCCATCCTCATTGGTCTGAACCAACAGTTTGTAGGGAGAGCTAGGGAGAGCTCCTCATTGGTCTGAACCAACAGTTTGAGCAGGTAGGGAGAGCTCCATCCTCATTGGTCCTGAACCAACAGTTTGAGCAGGTAGGGAGAGCTCCATCCTCATTGGTCTGAACCAACAGTTTGAGCAGGTAGGGAGAGCTCCATCCTCATTGGTGAACCAACTGAGCAAGGGAGAGCAACATTGGTCTGTTTGAGCAGGTAGGGAGAGCTCCATCCTCATTGGTCTGAACCAACAGTTTGAGCAGGTAGGGAGAGGTAGGGAGATCTCCATCCTCATTGGTCTGAACCAACAGTTTGAGCAGGTAGGGAGAGCTCCATCCTCATTGGTCTGAACCAACAGTTTTGAGGGTAGGTAGGGAGAGCTCCATCCTCATTGGTCTGAACCAACAGTTTGAGCAGGTAGGGAGAGCTCCATCCTCATGGTCTGAACCAACAGTTTGAGCAGGTAGGGAGAGCTCCATCCTCATTGGTCTGAACCAACAGTTTGAGCAGGTAGGGAGAGCTCCATCCTCATTGGCCTGAACCAACAGTTTGAGCAGGTAGGGAGAGCTCCATCCTCATTGGTCTGAACCAACAGTTTGAGCAGGTAGGGAGAGCTCCATCCTCATTGGTCTGAACCAACAGTTTGAGCAGGTAGGGAGAGCTCCATCCTCATTGGTCTGAACCAACAGTTTGAGCAGGTAGGGAGAGCTCCATCCTCATTGGCCTGAACCAACAGTTTGAGCAGGTAGGGAGAGCTCCATCCTCATTGGTCTGAACCAACAGTTTGAGCAGGTAGGGAGAGCTCCATCCTCATTGGCCTGAACCAACAGTTTGAGCAGGTAGGGAGAGCTCCATCCTCATTCCTGAACCAACAGTTTGAGCAGGTAGGGAGAGCTCCATCCTCATTGGTCTGAACCAACAGTTTGAGCAGGTAGGGAGAGCTCCATCCTCATTGGTCTGAACCAACAGTTTGAGCAGGTAGGGAGAGCTCCATCCTCATTGGTCTGAACCAACAGTTTTGAGCAGGTAGGGAGAGCTCCATCCTCATTGGTCTGAACCAACAGTTTGAGCAGGTAGGGAGAGCTCCATCCTCATTGGCCTGAACCAACAGTTTGAGCAGGTAGGGAGAGCTCCATCCTCATTGGTCTGAACCAACAGTTTGAGCAGGCAGGTAGGGAGAGCTCCATCCATCATTGGTCTGAACCAACAGTTTGAGCAGGTAGGGAGAGCTCCATCCTCATTGGTCTGAACCAACAGTTTGAGCAGGTAGGGAGAGCTCCATCCTCATTGGTCTGAACCAACAGTTTGAAGCCAACATTGGTTGAACCAACAGTTTGAGCAGGTAGAGAGAGCTCCATCCTCATTGGTCTGAACCAACAGTTTGAGCAGGTAGGGAGAGCTCCATCCTCATTGTCTGAACCAACAGTTTGAGCAGGTAGGGAGAGCTCCATCCTCATTGGTCTGAACCAACAGTTTGAGCAGGTAGGGAGAGCTCCATCCTCATTGGTCTGAACCAACAGTTTGAGCAGGTAGGGAGAGCTCCATCCTCATTGGTCTGAACCAACAGTTTGAGCAGGTAGGGAGAGCTCCATCCTCATTGGTCTGAACCAACAGTTTGAGCAGGTAGGGAGAGAGCTCCATCCTCATTGGTCTGAACCAACAGTTTGAGCAGGTAGGGAGAGCTCCATCCTCATTGGTCTGAACCAACAGTTTGAGCAGGTAGGGAGAGCTCCATCCTCATTGGTCTGAACCAACAGTTTGAGCAGGTAGGGAGAGCTCCATCCTCATTGGTCTGAACCAACAGTTTGAGCAGGTAGGGAGAGCAGTTTGAGGTAGGAGTCCATCCCATTGGCCTGAACAACAGTTTGAGCAGGTAGGGAGAGCTCCATCCTCATTGGTCTGAACCAACAGTTTGAGCAGGTAGGGAGAGCTCCATCCTCATTGGTCTGAACCAACAGTTTGAGGCAGGTAGGGAGAGCTCCATCCTCATTGGTCTGAACCAACAGTTTGAGCAGGTAGGGAGAGCTCCATCCTCATTGGTCTGAACCAACAACAGTTTGAGCAGGTAGGGAGAGCTCCATCCTCATTGGTCTGAACCAACAGTTTTGAGCAGGTAGGGAGAGCTCCATCCTCATTGGTCTGAACCAACAGTTTGAGCAGGTAGGGAGAGCTCCATCCTCATTGGTCTGAACCAACAGTTTGAGCAGGTAGGGAGAGCTCCATCCTCATTGGTCTGAACCAACAGTTTGAGCAGGTAGGGAGAGCTCCATCCTCATCTGAACCAACTGAGCAGTAGGGGAGAGCTCCATCCTCATTGGCCTGAACCAACAGTTTGAGCAGGTAGGGAGAGCTCCATCCTCATTGGCCTGAACCAACAGTTTGAGCAGGTAGGGAGAGCTCCATCCTCATTGGTCTGAACCAACAGTTTGAGCAGGTAGGGAGAGCTCCATCCTCATTGGCCTGAACCAACAGTTTGAGCAGGTAGGGAGAGCTCCATCCTCATTGGCCTCAACTTGAGCAGGTAGGGAGAGCTCCATCCTCATTGAACCTGAACCAACAGTTTGAGCAGGTAGGAGAGCTCCATCCTCATTGGCCTGAACCAACATCCTCATTTTGAGCAGGTAGGGAGAGCTCCATCCTCATTGGCCTGAACCAACAGTTTGAGCAGGTAGGAGAGAGCTCCATCCTCATTGGTCTGAACCAACAGTTTGAGCAGGTAGGGAGAGCTCCATCCTCAGTTTGGTCTGAGAACCAACAGTTTGAGCAGGTAGGGAGAGCTCCATCCTCATTGGTCTGAACCAACAGTTTGAGCAGGTAGGGAGAGCTCCATCCTCATTGGTCTGACCAACAGTTTTGAGCAGGTAGGGAGAGCTCCATCCTCATTGGTCTGAACCAACAGTTTGAGCAGGTAGGGAGAGCTCCATCCTCATTGGTCTGAACCAACAGTTTGAGCAGGTAGGGAGAGCTCCATCCTCATTGGTCTGAACCAACAGTTTGAGCAGGTAGGGAGAGCTCCATCCTCATTGGTCTGAACCAACAGTTTGAGCAGGTAGGGAGAGCTCCATCCTCATTGGTCTGAACCAACAGTTTGAGCAGGTAGGGAGAGCTCCATCCTCATTGGTCTGAACCAACAGTTTGAGCAGGTAGGGAGAGCTCCATCCTCATTGGTCTGAACCAACAGTTTGAGCAGGTAGGAGAGAGCTCCATCCTCATTGGGTCTGAACCAACAGTTTGAGCAGGTAGGGAGAGCTCCATCCTCATTGGTCTGAACCAACAGTTTGAGCAGGTAGGGAGAGCTCCATCCTCATTGGTTTTCTGAACCAACAGTTTGAGCAGGTAGGGAGAGCTCCATCCTCATTGGTCTGAACCAACAGTTTGAGCAGGTAGGGAGAGCTCCATCCTCATTGGTCTGAACCAACAGTTTGAGCAGGTAGGGAGAGCTCCATCCTCATTGGTCTGAACCAACAGTTTGAGCAGGTAGGAGAGCTCCATCCTCATTGGTCTGAACCAACAGTTTGAGCAGGTAGGGAGAGCTCCATCCTCATTGGTCTGAACCAACAGTTTGAGCAGGTAGGGAGAGCTCCATCCTCATTGGTCTGAACCAACAGTTTGAGCAGGTAGGGAGAGCTCCCATTCCTCATTGGTCAGGTGAACTCCACTCATTTTGAGCACAGTTTGAGTAGGTAGGAGAGAGCTCCATCCTCATTGGTCTGAACCAACAGTTTGAGCAGGTAGGGAGAGCTCCATCCTCATTGGTCTCAGTTTGAGCAGGTAGGGAGAGCTCCATCCTCATTGTCTGAACCAACAGTTTGAGCAGGTAGGGAGAGCTCCATCCTCATTGGTCTGAACCAACAGTTTGAGCAGGTAGGGAGAGCTCCATCCTCATTGGTCTGAACCAACAGTTTGAGCAGGTAGGGAGAGCTCCATCCTCATTGGTCTGAACCAACAGTTTGAGCAGGTAGGGAGAGCTCCATCCTCATTGGTCTGAACCAACAGTTTGAGCAGGTAGGGAGAGCTCCATCCTCATTGGTCTGAACCAACAGTTTGAGCAGGTAGGGAGAGCTCCATCCTCATTGGTCTGAACCAACAGTTTGAGCAGGTAGGGAGAGCTCCATCCTCATTGGTCCTCATTGGCAGGTGAACCAACATTGGTCTGAACCAACAGTTTTGAGCAGGTAGGGAGAGCTCCATCCTCATTGGTCTGAACCAACAGTTTTGGTCTGAACCAACAGTTTGAGCAGGTAGGGAATCCTCATTGGTCTGAACCAACAGTTTGAGCAGGTAGGGAGAGCTCCATCCTCATTGGTCTGAACCAACAGTTTGAGCAGGTAGGGAGAGCTCCATCCTCATTGGTCTGAACCAACAGTTTGAGCAGGTAGGGAGAGCTCCATCCTCATTGGTCTGAACCAACAGTTTGAGCAGGTAGGGAGAGCTCCATCCTCATTGGTCTGAACCAACAGTTTGAGCAGGTAGGGAGAGCTCCATCCTCATTGGTCTGAACCAACAGTTTGAGCAGGTAGGGAGAGCTCCATCCTCATTGGTCTGAACCCAACAGTTTGAGCAGGTAGGGAGAGCTCCATCCTCATTGGTCTGAACCAACAGTTTGAGCACAGTTTGAACCAACAGTTTGAGCAGGTAGGGAGAGCTCCATCCTCATTGGTCTGAACCAACAGTTTGAGCAGGTAGGGAGAGCTCCATCCTCATTGGTCTGAACCAACAGTTTGAGCAGGTAGGGAGAGCTCCATCCTCATTGGTCTGAACCAACAGTTTGAGCAGGTAGGGAGAGCTCCATCCTCATTGGTCTGAACCAACAGTTTGAGCAGGGTAGAGCTCCATCCTCATTGGGAGAGCTCCATCCTCATTGGTCTGAACCAACAGTTTGAGCAGGTAGGGAGAGCTCCATCCTCATTGGTCTGAACCAACAGTTTGAGCAGGTAGGGAGAGCTCCATCCTCATTGGTCTGAACCAACAGTTTGAGCAGGTAGGGAGAGCTCCATCCTCATTGGTCTGAACCAACAGTTTGAGCAGGTAGGGAGAGCTCCATCCTCATTGTTTCTGAACCAACAGTTTTTGCAGCAGGGAGAGCTCCATCCTCATTGGTCTGGGAGAGCTCCATCCTCATTGGTCTGAACCAACAGTTTGAGCAGGTGCAGGTAGGAGAGCTCCATCCTCATTGGTCTGAACCAACAGTTTGAGCAGGTAGGGGAGAGCTCCATCCTCATTGGTCTGAACCAACAGTTTGAGCAGGTAGGGAGAGCTCCATCCTCAGAACCAACAGTTTGAGCAGGTAGGGAGAGCTCCATCCTCATTGGTCTGAACCAACAGTTTGAGTTTCCATCCTCATGGGTCTGAACCAACAGTTGAGCAGGTAGGGAGAGCTCCATCCTCATTGGTCTGAAACCAACAGTTTGAGCAGGTAGGGAGAGCTCCATCCTCATTGGTCTGAACCAACAGTTTGAGCAGGTAGGGAGAGCTCCATCCTCATTGGTCTGAACCAAAGTTTGAGCAGGTAGGGAGAGCTCCATCCTCATTGGCCTGAACCAACAGTTTTGAGAGCAGCCTGAACCAACAGTTTGAGCAGGTAGGGAGAATCCTCATTGGTCTGAACACAGTTTAGCAGGTAGGGAGAGCTCCATCCTCATTGGTCTCCCAACAGTTTGAGCAGGTAGGGAGAGCTCCTCCATCCTCATTGGTCTGAACCAACAGTTTGAGCAGGTGAGCTCCATCCTCATTGGTCTGAACCAACAGTTTGAGCAGGTAGGGAGAGCTCCATCCTCATGGTCTGAACCAACAGTTTGAGCAGGTAGGGTCTGAACCAACAGTTTGAGGTAGGAGAGCAGGTAGTGGAGCAGTTTTGGTCTGAAGCAACAGTTTGGCAGGTAGGGAGAGCTCCATCCTCAGTTTGGTCTGAACCAACAGTTTGAGCAGGTAGGGAGAGCTCCATCCTCATTGGTCTGAACCAACAGTTTGAGCAGGTAGGGAGAGCTCCATCCTCATTGGTCTGAACCAACAGTTTGAGCAGGTAGGGAGAGCTCCATCCTCATTGGTCTGAACCAACAGTTTGAGCAGGTAGGGAGAGCTCCATCCTCATTGGTCTGAACCAACAGTTTGAGCAGGTAGGGAGAGCTCCATCCTCATTGGTCTGAACCAACAGTTTGAGCAGGTAGGGAGAGCTCCATCCTCATTGGTCTGAACCAACAGTTTGAGCAGGTAGGGAGAGCTCCATCCTCATTGGCCTGAACCAACAGTTTGAGCAGGTAGGGAGCTCCATCCTCATTGGCCTGAACCAACAGTTTGAGCAGGTAGGGAGAGCTCCATCCTCATTCTGAACCAACAGTTTGAGCAGGTAGAGAGAGCTCCATCCTCATTGGTCTGAACCAACAGTTTTGAGCAGGTAGGGAGAGCTCCATCCTCATTGGTCTGAACCAACAGTTTGAGCAGGTAGGGAGAGCTCCATCCTCATTGGTCTGAACCAACAGTTTGAGCAGGTAGGGAGAGCTCCATCCTCATTGGTCTGAACCAACCAGCAGGTAGGGAGAGCTCCATCCTCATTGGTCTGGACAGTTTGAGCAGGTAGGGAGATCTCCATCCTCATTGGTCTGAACCAACAGTTTGAGCAGGTAGGGAAGAGCTCCATGGTAGGGAGAGCTCCATCCTCATTGGTCTGAACCAACAGTTTGAGCAGGTAGGGAGAGCTCCATCCTCATTGGTCTGAACCAACAGTTTGAGCAGGTAGGGAGAGCTCCATCCTCATTGGCCTGAACCAACAGTTTGAGCAGGTAGGGAGAGCTCCATCCTCATTGGTCTGAACCAACTGTTTGAGCAGGTAGGGAGAGCTCCATCCTCATTGGTCTGAACCAACTGTTTGAGCAGGTAGGGAGAGCTCCATCCTCATTGGCCTGAACCAACAGTTTGAGCAGGTAGGGAGAGAGCATGTTGCTGAATGTTTTATAGAATTCACCAGGGAACCCATCTGGGCCCGGGGTCTTGCCTCTCTTTAGAGATTTAATTGTTTTTCGAATTTCTGCAAGAGATATTTCCTTATTAAGGAAGTTTGAATCTTCCTGGTTCAGGGCAGGGAGATTACAGTCCTCCAAAAAGTTTTGCATAATTAAGGGGTTAGGATCAGCTTTAGATGCATATAGAGATATTCAGTAGAGCTACAGAAGTAGAATGGATCTCTCCTATTATGATCACATAGCGACCCTCTTTATCCGCAATAGGGGTTTTATGTAGAAAGGGAATTCCTTTCCGTACCAGAATCGCTGTGCCTCTCGTTTTGGTGGAGAAGCTAGAATGATACACTTGACCCACCCACCTACATTCATGTCTGCTATGAGAATTGTTTTTCAGATGGGTTTCTTGCAAACATATAATATCAGAGGATTTCAAGTGGGCTAGGACCTTGCCTCTCTTGATTGGTTCGTTTAAACCATTGACATTCCAGGAAGTACATGTAAGCCCCGCCCTCCTCTCGTTTGTAGTTCCTATGGTGACCTGCATAACGTGTAACTCAATAAAAAGGTATGAAAGCACCAAACCATCAAGAGCAGCATATGTAGCAGCTACACCCGAGCAGTATCCAACCGACCCCCCAGCAAGCACCCTTACTCCCCACCCTGTCCCCCAACCTTCCCCAACATTTACCCTCCCCTCAACCAACCTTTAACAAGCATATACAAATAGATTTTTTCAAATAACAAATATAAATAAAAAACACTGTCTGGCCGATACCAAAAATGCACGTCGCGACCTCGAAGAAGAGGTAAACAAAAATAAAATCCCAAATATACGTTCACCTCTCCCTATCCTAGGACTTCTACTAACATATGAACTGAGGAGGCTCCCGCAAATCAAGTGTTCATTTAGCATCTGATAAACCACAACAGAATAAGTTGCAAAGTTAACATACTACGCACTGAAGCGCCATCCTGGATCGACCCATGAGATAAGCAAGATATAACAGCTGAAGGTTATATTGCTGAGTAATGCAGGTCTAAACATAAGCCATCAGCAACCGATATAGACAGCAGGACATTTACATATTGTAGGTTGGGAGATGGGAACAACGATCTTGCTAAATTAAACGTACCCCCCAATCAACAACAACAAAAAAATAAACAAAAAAACAGAATTATAATAATAAATATGTTTTTAAAATTATATATGCATATACAGTGGGGAGAACAAGTATTTGATACACTGCCGATTTTGCAGGTTTTCCTACTTACAAGGCATGTAGAGGTCTGTCATTTTTATCATAGGTACACTTCAACTGTGAGAGACGGAATCTAAAACAAAAATCCAGAAAATCACATTGTATGATTTTTAAGTAATTCATTTGCATTTTATTGCATGACATAAGTATTTGATACATCAGAAAAGCAGAACTTAATATTTGTTACAGAAACCTTTGTTTGCAATTACAGAGATCATACATTTCCTGTAGGTCCGGGTTTGCACACACTGCAGCAGGGATTTTGGCCCACTCTTCCATACAGACCTTCTCCAGATCCTTCAGGTTTCGGGGCTGTCGCTGGGCAATACGGACTTTCAGCTCCCTCCAAAGATTTTCTATTGGGTTCAGGTCTGGAGACTGACTAGGCCACTCCAGGACCTTGAGATGCTTCTTACGGAGCCACTCCTTAGTTGCCCTGGCTGTGTGTTTCGGGTCGTTGTCATGCTGGAAGACCCAGCCACGACCCATCTTCAATGCTCTTACTGAGGGAAGGAGATCTCGCGATACATGGCCCCATCCATCCTCCCCTCAATACGGTGCAGTCGTCCTGTCCCCTTTGCAGAAAAGCATCCCCAAAGAATGATGTTTCCACCTCCATGCTTCACGGTTGGGATGGTATTCTTGGGGTTGTACTCATCCTTCTTCTTCCTCCAAACACGGCGAGTGGAGTTTAGACCAAAAAGCTATATTTTTGTCTCATCAGACCACATGACCTTCTCCCATTCCTCCTCTGGATCATCAAGTATGAATTGAGAAATAAATAAATAACGAAACAAAAATGGGGGAATATAAAGATATCAATCCGGAAGTGTCAATGATCAAACCTGGCAACCTGTCCAGCCAGAATGAAAGTGAAATGAAAGTGAAATGAAAAGCTCAGATCGCCCTCCAGTGGCCGGATCAGCGTCTTACATGCCTGGGAGCAACAGATCGCCCTCCAGTGGCCGGATCAGCGTCTTACATGCCCGGGAGCAACAAGAAAACTTCAGTCGGCAGCCCTTGCTGAAACAGTTTAATACGATTTCACCCGCTATGGCACAGTATGGAGTCCATGAGCAGAACCATAACACACAATGACAAGGAGCTCTAACCCGTACGGGGGACTGGTGTATATATATATGTACAATATATATGTATAACTGGTGTATATTCCCGGATACATTTATCTGCATCCAAAACCGATGAGAGCCAAATGTTCTCACCAGAAGGAAATTCTGAGTCTGGCAGGGAAGAGCAAGGCGAAGATGGAGTTTGTAGAGTTTGGTCATGACATCCCTGTAGCCGGCGCGTTGCTTTGCCACGTCGGGCGCGTAGTCATCATAGACACGGAAGGGATATCCTTTATGTAACAGGTTACCCATCATAGACACGGAAGGGATATCCTTTATGTAACAGGTTACCCATCATAGACAGGGAAGGGATATCCTTTATGTAACAGGTTACCCATCATAGACACGGAAGGGATATCCTTTATGTAACAGGTTACCCATCATTCGAGCCTCACGCAGGATAAGATCCTTGGTCTTGAAACTGTGACAACAGATGATTACTGGGCGAGGACGTTGGCCCGGTCCAGGCACGGGGACAAGAGCGCGATGTGCACGGTCCAGCTGCGGAACCGAAGCCAAAACTTCCGATCCCATTCTATCCCTCAGTAGTTTGGCAAAGAAGTCGGAGGAGCGAGAGCCAGCCTCCCCCCCCTCTGCCAGACCAACAACGCGAAGGTTATGACGCCTGGATCTGCCCTCCAGGTCGACCACTTTCACAGAGAGCCTCTGCACACTATCCTGCAATGCCGTACAGAGCTTCTCTAACTCGTCGATCCTACCAGCGTTGAATTCAGAAGCCTTCTCAAGGTCCACAATACTCTGGCCCTGCGAAGCAACTGTTCGAATGGTGCTCTCGATTCTGGTTTCCAGTTCAGCAATAGTAGCCTTAAAATCCTCAGTTATAGCAACTATAGCAATTAGTTCTCCAAGAGCCAGGGTAAGTTCAGAAAGTGTCACGTTATTACCTGAGCCTTCCGCCATGGCTGTCTCGTTGTTTGGTGGGGAGGAGGCCTTCCACCATGGCTGTCTCGTTGTTTGGTGGGGAGGAGGCCTCCGATGAGGATTTATTTTTGTCGCCTATTACTCGACATGTTCATATAAAAGGTTACAATATTGTATTAAAAAGCGACTTATGGTGCGGGAGCCTCTCTCAAATACAGCCGTTCACTCCAACATGCGAGCTCCGGTCCCCACTACTAGTCTTTCTGACCCAGAGCTGACCCAGAGCTGAGAGAAAAC
>JAGTTL010000851.1:0-24608 GCA_036851935.1 Coregonus suidteri
TGGTGTTTAAAAGTGTTCAATATGGTACAAACCTTCTGTCTGTTTCCCCTGATGCCCTGGAACCAGGGGCTCATCCCCCTTTATCCACAAAGGGACCAAAATAAACCCCCAATAATTCGGGGGAATATCGTAAACAGCAATTTGGGGAAAAGGTTTTTCTTAGCTTTTTTGAATTCAAAATTCAAACCTTTCTTAAAGAAAAAAATGAAATAAGAAAATTTCAAATTGGTTTTCCCCCCCCAACATCGCCTACTGACCATATATAAAACCTTAAAAACACCCCTAATTAAAAAACCCCCCAAAAAAAAAAAGGGGGAAAAATAAAGGGGTTTTCTTTTTTGTTTTAAAAAAACATTGATTCTTTTTTGGCACAAAGGCCCTTGTCATGGATTCAGCCGCGGCCCGCCCCTCCTCCTTGCTCGGCGGGCCCTTGGGCTTTTCGTCTCCCCGGGTACTAGCTCTACCGATCTATTTTTTCTGTTTTTCTACTTTTTTGTCTTTATTTTTCCCAACATGGTTCCCATTATGCCCTATGATTTTGCCCCCTTTTTTAAACCCTCTGGCTCCCACTGTGATTTTTTCTATGTTTGGTGTTATCGACGGGTTGAGGGGGATTGTCCCCCCTTCGTGGAGTTTTATTTTTTTTTTTTTTTTTCCCCGAGAAAAGAAAGGGTTGTCTATAGCTCTGTGCCCCTGCCCCCCTGACTCCGCCCCAAACCGCTACGACACTGACACCCGGCCAGAAAAAACCACCTAAAATTGGAGCCCAAGGTCTTTTTTTTTCCTTCCGGATCAGTGGAAAAACCGCCCCAACACAGGCAAACCGTGATAACCTCGCACCGCAATGGAGCGCGGTTTTACCCCAAGGGACGAGGGGGAAAAGGGGGGGTTTCCCTACACTTCCTCCACTACCCCCCAACCCACCCCCCAGTTGTCCCCCCTTCGCCCTGGTCCAGGGGGGGTTTCCCGGCCTCCCTCCGGGGGCCCAAGGGGTTTGGTATACTGCCGGTGCCGGGTTTTTTTCTGCTCCGGGTTAGAGCTCTACCGGCTACCATCCACCCGGCCCCCCCCTCGGGATCAAGCGTTTCCTGTCTGCCCGGGGAGACGCTGGAGGGGGCCCAAAACGCTGAGTGGGGGGGGAAATTAGACACGGCGTGGGTTGCGCTAAAAATTTCCCCCGCCGCTTCCGGGCGGTTTCGATCATCCACCGAGGGGAAGCGGGGGGGGAAACGTCTGTTTCCACCTCAAACGGGAAAAGAGGACGGACAGGACTTTCGCACTGGACTTCAGGACCCTGGCTCCCAGCGCGGGATGGAATGAAGGGCCCTGTTTTGACCACTACCAATCGGGCCCTACGGGGGGGAACGTTCGTGGGGACCCGGCCCTTTGCAGGACACCCCCCCTTAAACCCTGGACCCCCTTGGGTGGATTTTTCGAAAAGGGCCTGGAAAACCCCCTTTGGCACCCCGGAGGGCCCCGGATCGGGGCCGTCCATTCCATCCCCCAACCTCCGCCCCTACACCGATGGACTCGGGTGTTTCCTCAAGGAAACCGGGGCCGGAGGCCCAACTGCGGGTTGGGGTGCTGGGAGGGCCCCCAGGATTCGACCCGCAGGCGGGCACGGTGGACCGTCCCAGGTGATAAAACCCTGTTGCGCACATGTTTTTGACATCGAATTTACAGATTTTTCCCCCCCGCATTCCCCATAAAGGGCGCTCGTAATTCAGGCGCAGTGGGAACTTTATTGATCGAAAGTTTTCCCGTAAATTAAAGGGATTCCTATTGTTCCTGTAGATGTGCCCTTCCCTGTACTGCCTTGATGTCCCCCCTTTGGGGTCGGCCTGTTTTAAGGGAGGCCCAACAGCTCCACTCTGGATAAAACGCAGGAGGTCAGGAGGAGAGATTTAGTCTCTTTCTGATTGATTCCCCTTGGGGTTTCCAGGGGTTTTTGGGGGTTTCCCCCGGGTTTAAACCTCTCAGGGCAACAGGGGGCTCTCAAGGGATGGTCACGTCAGTGTTTCGGGGAGGTGTTGGGTTTTTTCCATAGGGCAACTAGGGTTTAAAAGCCCAAACCATTTCTCCACAATGCACTTCCCCCCCAAATATGCCGATTTGGCTCTCGCCTTCGGAAAAAAGAAGGCGCCAAATTTAAACCACCCCTCGACAGGGGGTTTGTGCGAAAATCTCCAGGTAGGCGCGCATTTTCCCCCGGTTTTCCGTGATCCTCTGTCCAGAAGAGACGGCTGCTATGGAAACATATGTCCCCGAATCTCTGGGACGGGGATACATTGGGCCCCTTCCCCTTAAATTGTCTCCTAAAGGTTTTTTTTTTGTGAAAAAAGGATGGAATTTAAAACCCCGTGTTTTGACAAACCTTTGGTCCAACCCAATTTTCACTTTTAAAGTACAGTTACCCCCTCCCTCTCATTGCTGTATGACGGGTCTTGCAAGGGGGGCGCTTCTTCAAAAAATTTGGGAAATCTCGGAGCGCGTACAACCTGGTGCTTTACCCGGGGAGGGGGAGGGAGGGGGAAAGGGCTTTTTAGAAACCACATCGGGGGCCATATGAGTACCCCGTCTTTTCCGTAGGGGTTTGGATAAATTGCCCCCATCAGTCTTCAATCCTTTTTTTGCTGAGATTTTCAGGGACCGCACGGACAGGGAAAATAGTGTTAAAATTGAAAATTCCCCTCTACCCCCCGCTACACGCGACGAGCATGTGTCCCTGGTGCGCGGGGGCTTGGTAGACTTTTGGAACATGACCTGTCCCTAAAGGGGGAAATGTCTGTTCTTTCAAAATCTTCTCCTTCCCCGGGCCCCCACCTGCCGCTTTGGGGGGGGAATGGGGATTGACCCCCCATTTCGGCCGTGCGTAATTGGGGGCCCCCTCCCAACCCCGGTTAAGGAGGTGCAGCATTCTTAGGGTTTCCACTACTACCGGAGGGGTTTTCCGGGGGTTTTTGGGCAGGGAAACGGCTCCCTTTCCCCCTTGCTGAAAGGGGGGCCGGGCGACTGGAAATGGTCCGCTGAGGCGGGACAGGGCCTTTGGTCAAAATGAAGGACCTGTTTTTCCTCGGCTCCGTGGGTGGCCATCCGGATCCCTCCTTGGGATTCACAGTCGGGGTTTGGGCCGTCCGAGGCTGGGGTAGGAGCTGTAAATGTCTCAGCGCTCGGGGACGCCACCAAAACTCCGCCCCTGTGCTTTCTTTTTGAAGAAGCTCAGCCTGGCGGGGCGCAACTTATGTGGGGGGAAACCCGGGGTGTGGTTAAAAAATCTGAAAATTGTGGAGGCATTGGGTTGAAGGGGGGTTTAAAAAACCCTTTACTCATTTTGACTGACCACCGCAATCGGATTTCATCCGGGGGCGAGAGACTTTAAAACCCCCGCCAGGCCAAAGGGGGGCCATGTTTTTCACCCATTTTTTGTTTTACCCTTTCTTACAGATCAGGTTCCGCAGAACGCTAAGGCAGACGCCCTGTCCCCGCTGTAAAAGACCAGAGGAGAGGTCCATGGAGCCCACTTCCCCAAAATTCCGCTTCGTGTCTGGTGGGAAACCGGGGGGGTGGGAGGGTTTACCCCGGACATCCCAGTGGGCGTTACAAGCCCACTCCCCCCCAGTGTCCCTGTCGTATGTACGGGGCCGTTTGATGTCCCCGATCGATTTATCTATTTTGGGTCCAAAGTTTCCCCCCCCTCGGGCCCTCCTGGGATCGGTCGGACAGTGGGACTTTAGTGGGAAGTCCCGGGGGCCCCCCTTTGCTCAGGACATGAGGGTTTTTTTTTTTCTTCCTGTTCGGTGTGCGCTCTGGCCCCCAAAGGGACCTAGACACCCGCCCCGAGGGAAAATTTCAACCCCTACCCCTTCCCCAAAACGGCCCCTGGGCTCACCTATCGGTGGATTTTTTGTTTCGACCCCTTCCCCCCTCACAAGGGGGAAAACCCCAAAACCCGGGCGTTGTGGATCGGTTTTTTTGAAAAATCCTGCCGTCTCATTCCTCTGCCCGGTCTCCCTACGGCCCTAAAAGACTGCGGGGGCCCTATTTTCACACGTCTTTTTCCCGGGCCCACGGGGTTTCCTGAGGATAAGTTTCTTATTCCGGGGTTTTTAGTTCACCTCAAGGTTCCGGGGGGGCGTTCATGGGAAAGTCTGGGGCTCGGTCGCCTGACCTCAAAGGTTTTACCCCGAAGTAATGGGGGAAGGGGGAAAGAGAAACCAAAGGGGGTGGGTAGGTTTTTTTTCTGCGGGCCTTTGCCAGGACCGGCGGGGGGGGGGCGGTTTTTTCCCCCCCTGGGCCAAAATGGCCCAAACTCACTTTCCCCCACTCCTCTACTTTCCTTTCTCCATTCCAGTGTGTTTTTGGGTTTTTCAAATGTACGGGCCCCCCGGCATCAGAAACCAGATCAGACACCTTTCGGTTGGGGGATGGGGTTTTGGCGCTCGGGAAAAGACCTTGGGAAACCCGCCCCTGTGCCTGCAATAGGCCCTCAGGCGACGAAGGCGCGCGCCGACCGCCACCCGCAGTGAGGCTGGGACTGGGTCCCTTGGCTTCTCGATCCGAAAACCTGCCCCTTCGCCTTGCCCAGCCTGAAGCTGGGTCGTCGGTTTGTGTGACCATTTAGTCCTGAGTAGATTGACAAGTTTTGTTATCGTACAGCTTCCTTATATGTTACAGTGTCGTATAACCCCTCGTTCCATGGTCTCTCCTCATGCCGGTGGTAGCTGGTCACCTCCAGGAGTCCTGAGATACGGGAGGTTTCCTCCGCCCCCAACTGGACATTGAGGGGGCACCGGCTCTTGGTCGTACCATCCCTGGATTCGAGGCGTCGGGTGGGGATGCTGGCAAGTATCTCGTGAGTGGGAGGGGTCCGGTGGTATCTCGCTGGCTGTCACGTCACGGATTTCAGCCGAGGCTGCTCCTTCCTCTTTGCTCGGGCAGGCTTCGGACGTTCGTCGTCAACGGAGTACTAGCTGGCTACTGATCTTTGTTTCTGTGTTCTACTTGGTTTGTCTTCATTCGTTTCAACACCTGGTTCCCATTATGTCTAGGATTTGTTCCTTCCTATATACACCCTCTGGCTTCGACCCCGTGTCCTGTTCTATGTTTTGGTGTGATACGACTGTGTGAGCGGTGATTGTCCTCCCTGAGTGTGATTTTATGTTTCATATTGTTATATTTACGAGTACAGTACGTTGTCTACTAGCTCTAGGGTCCCTTGCGCCTACCTCAGTCCTACCGCTACAACTACTGACGCATGACGGTCTATTCTTCCAAATTCTCCACGAGTGAGCTTGGTGTAAGGTTGTATAACTTCATAAAATGTATGTACACAAGAAAACAAGTGATGTACAATAAAAATCTGAAACCAAAGGACATAATTATTTTCACAACGTCGTGGTGTGAGACAAGCTAGCAGTTTTGAGTCACAAACTTTTCAAACATTTATATAAATGAGTTAGCAGACCACGTTGGGACCATTCTGCAGCCTCAGGTACTTCACACTATTTGACACAGAGGTGAAATACCTGCTATATGCTGATGACTTGTTACTTCTATCCAACAACCAAAAGAGGTTCTTCAAACAGACCTTAACATTCTAGAGCATATTTGCAATTAATTGGGACCTGGCAGTAACATAAAAAAAAAACTCAAAATCATGATTTTCCAGTAAAAATCCCAGATGTCAGAAACACAAATATAAATTCACCCTGAACAACACCATAAGTGAACACCACAAACAACTGACTCATACCTTGGTCTGACCATATTCTGGCATCCGGGAAACATTAATATGGCAGTTGATGCACTCCAAAGATAAAAAGCCTGCAGAGCTATATGTAAAAGCAAATAAAAATTTAATTAATTAAAATCAACATCCCAATTAGAATTTGGACCAACATATTTGACAGCGTAATCCTAACCAATGGCTCTTTACGGAAGTGAAGGTTGGGGGCCAACCAATCAATAAACTGGACTTTAAAAATGTGGTACAAACATCCAATTGACGCCATACAATATGCCATAATTCTGTCGGAAAATTCTACAATTCCAGAGAAATACAAGTGGGCCCTCTTTCCAGTGGTAATTGAAGTACAAAAAAATATCATAATAAAAGTTGTGGCACACCTAATTCAGCGAACCTAAATTCAAGTCTCGCTCCAATTTAAAGCACTTCAAACCCAAAGAGCTGAGCCAGAAAGAAAACGAGCCCTCTCAGTCAGCTGGTATTGTCTCCTAAACAACCAAGCTGACAACAGCACTGCTTCAAAATAAATAATTCAAATAAACACAAATCATGAAACCATCAAAGGACTCCATATTTACAAACATTGGAAAAACGAAACAAAATCCAAATCGCGGCGACTAAATTGACTATCGGGCTCCTGACAGAGGAATATGCGTTGGCCCTGATTATCTCTACTCTGTCAGAGATACAGCAGAAGGAGACAGATCCTTTACCAAGTACAGGCTGACGTTAACCATCCAATTGGCCATAGAAACAGACATAAAAAGAACATGCTACCCCAAAGAGGGCCGTGTTATGTGGTCACTGCACGACAGGCGAGGTAGAAACAGGAGATGCACTTTCTCCTTTTACTGTGATAAATATTCCTCACCACGGCGATTCATTAATTCACAGAAATTACGACATTTCATTCCAAAATGTTAACTTATTTAAACCCCGAGGAAAACAATAAATACTCATGGGGTGAAGGAGCTATGGATCCTCTTGCTAGCCTAAATATGTATTTGCCCTGCCATAGGCCTGAGGGACACTGAATAAGACCATATTGCATAGTAAACCGCAGTAAATACTTATTATGAGTAAGTAGTATATTATTATTACTATTATTATTGTTATTATTTATTATGATTGTTGTGATTATTTATTCCAATATAATAGTGGTACCGGGTAGTAGGGGTGATGGGTATTGAGATCAGTTTTAGATGATGGTCGGTGGTAGTAGTAGTAGTAATGATGAGTTGTAGTAGTTGGTGATGGTCATGATATCAGTTTAATGGTGTTGGTGGTAGTAGTTGTCGTAGTAATGCTGATTGTATAGTAGGGGTGATGGTAATGATATTCAGTTTACATGATGGTGGTGGTAGTCGTAGTAGTAATGATGATGGTAGTAGGGTGTGATGGTAATGCTGGCAGTTTTAACTGATGGTGGTGGTAGTAGTAGTAGTACTGATGCTGGTAGTAGGGGTGTGATGGTAAATGCTAAGCAAGTTACATGAATGGTTGTGTAGTAGTCAATCAAATCAAATCAAATCAATTTTATTGGTCCCCACTATGCGCCGAATAACAACAGTTGCAGACCATTACAGTGACCATGGCTTACTTTACAGCCCTTAAACCAAACAGTGCCAATGTATTTTAAACCAAAAAAAAGTAAGAAATAAAAACAACAACAAAAAAAGTGTTGAGAAAAAACTTACAGCAGACGTAAAAAATAAGTGGACCGTAGGGAGGCTATATATACAATAGAATAAGTGACAGTAGGGAGGTGATTTATCTACCAGGGGGGTACCGTTGCCATAGTCCATGTGCGGGGGGCCCCCACCGGCTAGGTTGAGGTAGTTGAAGGTAATATGTACATGTGGGTAGAGTTAAAGTGACTATGCATTAAATACTTAACAGAGTAGCAGCAGCGTAAAAAGTATGGGGTTGTGTGGGGGGCCAGTGCAAGTAGTCCTGGAGCCATGATTAGCTGTTCAGGCAGTCTTAGGGCTTGGGTGTAGAAGCTTGTTGATAAAGTCTTTTGGACCTAGACTTGGCCACTACCGGTACGCAGCTTGCCGTGCGGTTAGCAGAGAGAAACAGTCTATGACTAGGGTGACTGGAGTTCTTTGACATTTTGAGTGAGTGGCCTTCCTCGTGCACACCGCCTTGGTAATCAGAGGTCCCTGGGATGGCAGGGAAAGCTTTGCCCCTGTGATGTACTTGGGGGGCCGTACGCCACTACCCTCTGTAGTGCCTTGCGGTCAGAGGCCAGCAGTTGCCGATACCATGCCGGTGATGCAAAACATTTCAGTATGCTCTCGATGGTGCGACTGGAGTAATTTTTTTTTGAGGATCGAGGAGGACCCATGGCCAATCTTTTTATTCTCCTGAGGGGGAATAGGCTTTGTCGTGCCCTCTTCACGACTGTCTTGGTGTCGTTTGGACGAATGATATTTCGTTTTGTGATGTGGACCACAAGGAACTTGAAGCGATCAACATGTTCGCACTACAGCCCCGTCGATGAGAATTGGGGCGGTGCTCAGTCCTCTTTTTTTTCCTTTAGTCCAACCTCATCTCCTTTGTCTTGGTCACGTTGAGGGAGAGTTGTTGTCCTGGCACGGAACACGCTTGCCTGATCTCTGACCTCCTCCCATAGGCTTGTCTCATCGTATTGTCGGTGAATCAGCCAGCCTACCACTGTTTTGTGGGGCGTCGGCAAACTTAATGATTGTGTTGGAGTCAGTGCCTGGTCATTCAGTCATGGGGTGAACAGAGAGTACAGGATGGGGACTGAGCAACGCACACCCTGAGGTGGACCCCGTGTTGAGGATCATTGTGGCAGATGTGTTCGTTACCTACCCTTACCACCTGGGGGCGGCCCGCAGGAAGTTCCAGGCTCCAGTTGCAGAGGGAGGTGTATTAGTCCCAGGATCCTTAGCTTAGTAGATTGATCTTGAGGGTCACTACATGGTGTTGAATTCTGAGGCTGTGTAGTCAATGAATAGCATTCTCACTGTAGGTGTTCTCTTGTCCAGGTGGGAAAAGGGCAGTGTGGAGTGCGATAAGAGATTGCATCATCCTTTGTATCTGTTGGGGCGGTATGCAAATTGGAGTGGGTTCTAGGGATTTGCTCGGATTATGCTGTCTAGATGTGAGCCATGACCAGTCCTTTCAAAGCACTTCATGGCTACAGACGTCAGTTGCCACGGGTCGGTAGTTCCTTTAGGCAGATTATCTTTGAGTTTCTTGGGCACGGGGACTATGGGTGGTCTGCTTGAAACATGTTGGTATTACAGACTCAGTCAGGGACATGTTGAAAATGTCAGTGCCAGACACTTTGCCAGTTGGTCAGCACATGCTCGGTATTACACGCCCTGGTAATCCGTCTGGCCATGCGGCCATTGTGAATGGTTGGACCTGCTTAAAAGTCCTTAACTCACTTCGGCTACGGAGAGCGCTGATTCACATAGTCGTCCGGACAGGCTGGTGCCTTCTCATGCATGCTCAGTGTTGCTTGCCTCGAAGCGAGCATATAAGTGGTTTAGCTCGTCTGGTAGGCTTGTGTTCACTGGGCAGCTCGAAGGCTGTGACTTCCACCTTTGTAGTCCTTGTAAGAGTTTTTCAAGCCCTTGCACAATCGACGGAGCGTCAGAGCCATTGTTAGTATGATTCAATCGTAGACCTGTATTGACTCTTTGCCTTGTTTGATGGCGTCGTCTGAGGTCATAGCGTGATTTCTTATAAGCGTCCGGTTTAGTAGTCCCGTTCCTTGAAAGCCCGGCAGCTCTCTACCCTTTAGCTCAGTGCGGATGTTTCCTGTAATCCATGGCTTTCTGGTTGGGGGGTATGGGTACGTACGGTCACTGTGGGGACGACATCATCGATGCACTTATTGATTAAGCCAGTGGACTGATGTGGTGTACTCCTCAATGGCTGTCCTGAAGAATCACGGAACATGTTCCAGTTCTGTGGCTATGCTAAAACAGTCCTGTAATCTTAGGCATCATGCGTCATCTGACCCATTTTTTTTTTATTAGCCGAATCCTGGTGCTTCCTGCTTCAGTTTTTTGCTTATCAGCAGGAATCAGGAAGGATAGAGTTATGTTCAGATTTGCCAAATGGAGGTCTAGAGGGTAGCTTCTTGTGTATGCGTCTCTGTGTGTGGAAGTAGGTAAGGTTGTCTAGAGTTTTTTCTCCCCTTCTGGTTGCACATTTAAAGCATGCTGGGTAGAAATGAGGTAGAACCGGATTTAAAGTTTTCCTGCAAGTTAAAGTCCCTCGGCTTACTAGGAGCGCTGCCATCTGGATGAGCGTTTTTTCATTGTTGATTAATGGCCTTGTACAACTCATTCAGTGGCAATCCTTAATGCCAGCCATTGGTTTGTAGGTGCGTAAATAGGACAGCTATGAAAAACATATAGATGAAAAAAACTCTCTGGTAAATAGTGGGTGTCTACAGCTTATCAATAAGATACTCTACCTCAGGCGAGCAAAAACCTTGAGACTTCCTTAGTATTTGATTTGGTGGCACAAGCTGTTGTTTACAAATCTAGACAGAGACGGCCACCCCTCGTCTTACCCGAGTCTGTGCCGTTCGTTGTTCACTGCCGATGTAGGCGTATAGCCGCTAGCTAGCTTGAATGTTATCATTGTCCCGTCGTTCACGCCACGACTCCGTGATCGAAACATAAGATAATTACAGTTTTTAATGTCCCGTTGGTATGATAAACAGTAATCTTAAATCGTCCCATTTTTATTCTCTCAAAGCTTGACACGTTGGCTAATAGGGATGATGGGGAGAGGCAGGTTTACTCGTTCGCCGTCGGAATCCTTACAAGGCACCACCCCCGACCTACGTCCACTATATCTCCGTCGCTTCCTCACGCGAATGACGGGGATCTGGGCCTTGTCGGGATAGTCTGTAGGAAATATCCTTCGCGAACGCCTCGTTGAAGAAAAAGTTGTCGGTCCACGCCGAGGTGAATAATCGCTGTTACTGATATCCAGAAGCTCTCTTATGGTTATAAGAGACGGATGCAGAAACATAATGTACAAATTTAAATTACAAAATAACCGCGGAAAACACACACTAATAGTACAATTGGTTATAGGGCTGTAAGAACGGCAGTCCATCTTCTTCCGGCGCTGTTCGCACCAATAGTAGTAGTAGTAATGATGATAGTTTTAGTAGGGTGATGGTAATGATAGCAGTTTAATGATGGTGGTTGGTAGTGTAGTAGTAATGATGAATGGTAGTAGGGGTGATGGTAATGATAGCAGTTTAAATGATGGGTGGTGCGTAGTATTAGTAGTAATGATGATGGTAGTAGGGGTGATGGTTCGTGATAGCAGTTTACATGATGGTGGTTGGTAGTAGTAGTAGTAATGATGATGGTAGTAGGGGTGAATGGTAATGATATGCAGTTTAAATGCTGGTGGTGGTAAGTAGTAGTAGTAATGGATGCTTGTAGTAGCGGTGATGGTAATGATGAGCAGTGTAAATGATGGTTGGTAGTAGTAGTAATGATGATGGTAGTAGGGGTGATATGTTAAGATAGCAGTTTAATGGTGGTGGTGGTAGTAAGTTAGTAGTAGTAATGATGGTAGTAGGGTTGCATGAGTAATGAGATCAGTTTAAGATTCTGGTGGTAGTAGTAGTATTAGTCATGATGATGGTAGTATGGGGTGATGGTACTGATAGCAGTTTAATGATGGTGGTGGTAGTCGTAGTATTAGTATGTAAGTAGTCGTAATGATGATGGTAGTTTGTAGTACTGATGTAAATGGGGGGTGAGGGATGACAGTTGTTATAAATCAGTGATATTTTCATTTTTCCCCATGTTTAGAACTTTTATAATTACATTTATAATATTTTTACTATTGACCATTTAATTAATTTTTTTATTTTACTACCAATATAATATTATGTACTTGTTTATTCTTTAGATTTTTATTACAATGTTAAATCATTGAATACATTGTTTCTTTGCCAAGAGTGACGCAATTTTAAATGCCAATAAAGCAGCTTTGAATTTTAATTTGAGAGAAAATGAACGAGAGAGAGAGTTGAAAAGGATGAGAGAGAGAGAAAGGAGAGAGAGAGAGAGAAAGGGGAGAGAGAGGAGAGAGAGACTGAGAGAGGAGAGGGAGATGATGAGGGAGGGGGGGAGACCGAAGAGGAGGAGAGAGATGAGAGAAGACTGATCGAGCAGAGAGAGAGAGAGAAGGAAGGCTATGTGCACCACTGCCCCAAAATGAAGGTGGGAAACTGAGCTGCACTTCCTAAACTCCTGCCAAATGTATGACCATATTAGAGACAAATATTTCCCTCAGATTACACAGGATCCGACAAAGAATTCGAAAAACAAACCCAATTTTGATAAACTCCCTTATCTACTGGGTGAAAAACCACAGTGTACCATCACAGCAGCAAGATTTGTGACCTGTTGCCACAAGAAAGAAAAGGGCAACCAGTGAAGAACAAACACCACTGAAAAATACAACCCATATTTTATGTTTATTTATTTTCCCATTTTGTACTTTAAACTATTTGCACATCGTTACAACAACACTGTATATAGACATAATATGACATTTGAAATGTCTTTATTCTTTTGGAACTTTTTGTGAGTGTAAATGTTTACTGTTAATATTTAATTGTTTATTTTCACTTTGTTTATTATCTACTTCACCTTGCTTTGGCAATGTAAAAAATATGTTTTCCCATTGCCACTGACAGCCCTTAAATTTGAATTGAATTGCGAGAGTGAAAAATGATAGAGAGAGGAGAGCTTTAAAAAGGGGGAGAAGGAGAGAGAAAGAGAGAGTGAAAAGGAGAGAGAACGAGAGAGTGAAAGAGAGAGAGAAAGAGAGAGTGAAAGTAGCGACGGAGGGAGAGTTGAGAGAGAGAGGGAAAGGAGAGTGGAAAAGGAGAGAGAGAGAGAGGTGAAAAAGGAGAGAGAGAGAGAAACGAGAGAGAGGAGAGAGAGATGAATGAAAAAGGCGAGAGAGAGAGAATTAAAAGGAGGAGAGGAGAAGGAGGGAAAGAGAGAGAAAAGTAGAGAGGTTAGAACTAAACCGAGAGATAACTCTGTCACTAAACCTGGTCATTCGCCAAGTAACACACCTTTCACCATGTTCTTGTCACTCTGACCCTACAGTTCCGTGCTTGCCTAGAGCGAGAGGAAATAACCATGTATCATCCATGTGGTCCACACATAAACAAACTTCTGTCCTGTCTGTCTGTCCTGTCTGTCTGTCTGTTCTGTCTGTCTGTCTGTCTGGTCTGTCCTGGTCTGTCTGTCTGTCTGTCTGTCTGGTCTGTCTGTCTGTCTTGTCTTGTCTGTCTGTCTTTTCTGTTTTGTTTGTCTGTTTGTTTGTCTGTCTTTCTTGTCTTTTTTTTTTTTTCTCTCTCTTTCTCTCTCTCTTTTTCTTTCTTTCCCCCCCCCCCCCACCCCCCCCCCCCACCCAACCCCCCCCCCCCCACCAGTGCCCGTTTTTTTTTTTTGTCTTTTTTTTTTTTTTTTGGTACGTTGCTTTTCTTTATAAATTTTTTTTTTTTGCTTTTTTTGGGTAAAAACAACAAGCTAGGCATTTTTCCTTTTTTTTGATAAGAGCTTTTTTTTCTAGTTTTCTTATTTTTTTTTTTCATTAATGAGCTGACCTGACTTTCTCGAGTTTCCAGCTTTTTTTTTTTGTTTCTCAGAAGACTTACTTGAGTTTTTTTTTTTTGCTTTCGGATTTTTAAAATAATGTTTTGATATTTTTATCTTTCTATCATTTCCTAAAATTTTTTCTAGACCTACAGTACTTGTCAAAAGTTTGGCGACATTTTTACTCATTCAGGTTTTTTTCTCGCTTTTTTTTTTTCTATTTTTTACATTTTGTGTGTTCTTAGTGAAGACAATCAAAAAATATTTTTAACACTTTATGGAATTTTGTTGTCTTGCAAAAAGTGTTCTTTTTTTCAAAATATTTTTTTTCGTTTGAGATTTTTCAATGTTTTTTTCCCTTTTTTTTTGTTTGACAGTTTTTTGCAGAATTTTTTTTTTTTTTGAAGAATCTCAAATTTGCTTTCTGTTATTTTGATTTTGTTTTTTTTTTTTCTTTTTTTTTCTTTTTCTTGTTTGTTGTTTTTTTCATAGTTTTTTTTTTTCTTCTTTTTTTGTTTTACAATGTGTTAGCTTTCTTTAAAAATAAAGAAAAACCCCTGGGAATTTCTTAGTTTTGTCCATCCTTTGACTGGTCTTGTTTTTTTTTTTGCTTCTTTATGGTGTTTTTTTTTTTTTTTTTTTTTATATTTCTTTTGGTTTTAAAACATGTAGGCATCAAGTTTTTTGCTTTTAATGTTGCGTTTTTGTTCTTTCCTTTTAAAAAACGTTTATTTGTTTTTTTTAAAGAATTTACACACAAACTTTCAAAACACTGTTTTTGAAATGAAACTTTTTTTGTTTTTTTTTCAGCTTTTTTCTTCTTTTCCTACCCGGAAGGTTTTTTTTTGAGGGCGGAAACGTTTCCTTCGACAGTGTTTTCCTTTTTTTTTTCGTGAAGTTTTTTTTCACCTTTTTTGGTCCTCTGAAGCGTGCTTTTTTTTTTTTTCTTTAGTTCAGTTTGTTTTTATGCCTTTTCGTGATTGGGTTTTTTCCCCCTTTTTTTTCCTCTTTTTGTCCTTTGAGCATCTTCAACCTTCTTCTTTTGCGGTTTTTTCCAACTGTTTGATTTTTTTTCTTTTTTTTGTTTTTTTCATTTCTTTCGTTTTTTTTCCTTTTTCTGTTTCTTTTGTCTTTAACATCTATTTAAAAACCTACTCTGCATTCTGTTTTTTTTTGTTGTTGTTATTGTCTTAAAAAAAGGTTTTTTTTTTCTTTCCTTTGGACCTTTTCTTTATCTTTTTTTTTGAATACGGGTGTTTTTTTTCCTTTTTTTTTCTTTTTTTTTTTCCCTTTGGCTTTTCTTTTTGTATTGTGTTTTTCCTTTTTTTCTTTTTTTTTTTTTTTCTTTCTGTTTACATTTTTTTCTTTTTCTTTTTTTTTTTCTTTCTTTTGGCTAGGTGTTTTTTGTTTCTGTAACCCTTTTTTCTTTTTTTTTGGTCTTTTTTTCTTTGTCTGTTCATGGACAGACAGACAGTAAAAGTCTCTCCCTGTTGGCTTTTTTGTTTTTATTCTTTTTTTTATTTTGTTTTTTCGACTCACCAGGTTTTCTGTGTTCTTTTGGACAGACAGTACAGTAACAGTCTTTCACCTTTTGGCTTTGTGTGTTTTTTTGTTTTTGTTGTTTTTTTTTCTTTTTTGACCTTTTTTTTCTTTTTCGTTTACATGGACAAGACAGACAGTAAAGTCTCTCCTTTTTTTAGGTGTCTTTGTATTCTGTAACTTTTTTTTGTTGTTTTTTTTTTTTTTCTCTGTTTTTGAAGCTTTGGTCTCCTGTGTTATTTTTTTTTTTCACATGCGTTTTTATTTTGACTTTTTTCTTTTTGTTTTTGTTGTTTTGTTTTTTTAGTTTGTCCCTTGCTTGTTTTCTGCAGAAGGCAGCCTTTGTTCATTTTATTTCTTTCACTTTTCTTTTTTCTTTTTTTGTCTTTTTTACATTTTTTTTTTTTTTTTCTACTGTTTTTTTGTACTTTTTTTTTGGCAGTTTTTCTTGGTTTTTTGTTGTTATCTTTTTGTTAGCTTGATGTTTTTTTTTGGGCTGGCGCCTTTTTATTTCTTATAACAACGAGAGAGAGAGAGAGTGAGGAGAGATCTGAGAGAGAGAGAGAGAGAGAGAGTGGAACTGAGCTGCCACTTTTAACCTCCTTTTTTTTTTTTTGACCATTTTTCTTTTTTTTTATTTCTTTTTTTTTACAGCGTCCACAAAGCTTTTCGAAAACAAACTTTTTTTTTTTTTGTTCTTTCCCTTATCTTTTGTTGTTGATTTTTTTTTTTTTTTTGCCATTTTGTTTTGCAAGATTTTTCTCTTTTTTTTGCACTTTTCTTTTCTTTTTGGTGAAGAACAAACACCATTGTAAATAACTTCCATCTTTTTCATGTTTCTTTTTTTTTCCTTTTGTTCTTTTTAACTATTTTTTTTTTGTTTTTTTTTTGTATTTATACATTTTTCCTGCTTTTTGATAATGTCTTTTTTCTTTTGAAACTTTTTTTTTTTTTTGTTTTTTTTAATATTTATTGTTTTTTTCACTTTTGTTCCTTTTTTTCACTTTTTTTTTTTTTGTTAACACACGTTTTTTTTTTCCAATCTCTTTTTTTTTTCTTTTTTTGAATTGAATTTTTTGTGAGACACAGAGAGAGAGAGACACCCCAGAGAGACAGAGACAGAGAGACAGAGAGAGAGAGAGTTTCAGACACGACAGAGACAGACAGAGACAGACAGAACAGACAGACAGACAGACAGGACAGACAGACAGACAGCAGAAAAGACGGAAGACAGAGAGATTGAGAGTTTTTTCGACAGTTTTTTTGTTATTTTTCTTTTCGCGTGTTTTTTTCCATTTTGGTGTTTTTTTTTGTTCCACTACACACACAAATGAAAAAATCAAAAATTTAACCACACACACACACACCACTTTTTTTTTTTTTTTACTTTTTTTTTTGTTACACACACAGACAATTTTTTCTTTTTTCTTTTATTTTTTTTTTTTGGTTTTTTGTACTTTTAGAAAGACACTCAGAGCTTTTCAGAGGAAACCGAACAGTAGATGTTTTTCTACATTGGAAACTGTTTTTAGTTTGGAACTTTTGTTTTTGTTTTCTCTTGGAGTTTTTTGTGTGGGTGTATTTGTGTGGTTTTTTTTTTTTTGTTTGTGTTTTGTGTTTTTTGACTAGAGAGATTGTGGGTTTTTGACAGGAAAATCACACACCTTTTCTTTTTTTTTTTTTTTTTCTTTTTTTTTTTTTTTTTTTTTTTTTTTTTTTTTTTTTTTTTTTTTTTTTTTTTTTTTTTTTTTTTTTTTTTTTTTTTTTTTTTTTTTTTTTTTTTTTTTTTTTTTTTTTTTTTTTTTTTTTTTTTTTTTTTTTTTTTTTTCTTTTTTTTTTTTTTTTTTTTTTTTTTTTTTTTTTTTTTTTTTTTTTTTTTTTTTTTTTTTTTTTTTTTTTTTTTTTTTTTTTTTTTTTTTTTTTTTTTTTTTTTTTTTTTTTTTTTTTTTTTTTTTTTTTTTTTTGTTTTTTTTTTTTTTTTTTTTTTTTTTTTTTTTTTTTTTTTTTTTTTTTTTTTTTTTTTTTTTTTTTTTTTTTTTTTTTTTTTTTTTTTTTTTTTTTTTTTTTTTTTTTTTTTTTTTTTTTTTTTTTTTTTTTTTTTTTTTTTTTTTTTTTTTTTTTTTTTTTTTTTTTTTTTTTTTTTTTTTTTTTTTTTTTTTTTTTTTTTTTTTTTTTTTTTTTTTTTTTTTTTTTTTTTTTTTTTTTTTTTTTTTTTTTTTTTTTTTTTTTTTTTTTTTTTTTTTTTTTTTTTTTTTTTTTTTTTTTTTTTTTTTTTTTTTTTTTTTTTTTTTTTTTTTTTTTTTTTTTTTTTTTTTTTTTTTTTTTTTTTTTTTTTTTTTTTTTTTTTTTTTTTTTTTTTTTTTTTTTTTTTTTTTTTTTTTTTTTTTTTTTTTTTTTTTTTTTTTTTTTTTTTTTTTTTTTTTTTTTTTTTTTTTTTTTTTTTTTTTTTTTTTTTTTTTTTTTTTTTTTTTTTTTTTTTTTTTTTTTTTTTTTTTTTTTTTTTTTTTTTTTTTTTTTTTTTTTTTTTTTTTTTTTTTTTTTTTTTTTTTTTTTTTTTTTTTTTTTTTTTTTTTTTTTTTTTTTTTTTTTTTTTTTTTTTTTTTTTTTTTTTTTTTTTTTTTTTTTTTTTTTTTTTTTTTTTTTTTTTTTTTTTTTTTTTTTTTTTTTTTTTTTTTTTTTTTTTTTTTTTTTTTTTTTTTTTTTTTTTTTTTTTTTTTTTTTTTTTTTTTTTTTTTTTTTTTTTTTTTTTTTTTTTTTTTTTTTTTTTTTTTTTTTTTTTTTTTTTTTTTTTTTTTTTTTTTTTTTTTTTTTTTTTTTTTTTTTTTTTTTTTTTTTTTTTTTTTTTTTTTTTTTTTTTTTTTTTTTTTTTTTTTTTTTTTTTTTTTTTTTTTTTTTTTTTTTTTTTTTTTTTTTTTTTTTTTTTTTTTTTTTTTTTTTTTTTTTTTTTTTTTTTTTTTTTTTTTTTTTTTTTTTTTTTTTTTTTTTTTTTTTTTTTTTTTTTTTTTTTTTTTTTTTTTTTTTTTTTTTTTTTTTTTTTTTTTTTTTTTTTTTTTTTTTTTTTTTTTTTTTTTTTTTTTTTTTTTTTTTTTTTTTTTTTTTTTTTTTTTTTTTTTTTTTTTTTTTTTTTTTTTTTTTTTTTTTTTTTTTTTTTTTTTTTTTTTTTTTTTTTTTTTTTTTTTTTTTTTTTTTTTTTTTTTTTTTTTTTTTTTTTTTTTTTTTTTTTTTTTTTTTTTTTTTTTTTTTTTTTTTTTTTTTTTTTTTTTTTTTTTTTTTTTTTTTTTTTTTTTTTTTTTTTTTTTTTTTTTTTTTTTTTTTTTTTTTTTTTTTTTTTTTTTTTTTTTTTTTTTTTTTTTTTTTTTTTTTTTTTTTTTTTTTTTTTTTTTTTTTTTTTTTTTTTTTTTTTTTTTTTTTTTTTTTTTTTTTTTTTTTTTTTTTTTTTTTTTTTTTTTTTTTTTTTTTTTTTTTTTTTTTTTTTTTTTTTTTTTTTTTTTTTTTTTTTTTTTTTTTTTTTTTTTTTTTTTTTTTTTTTTTTTTTTTTTTTTTTTTTTTTTTTTTTTTTTTTTTTTTTTTTTTTTTTTTTTTTTTTTTTTTTTTTTTTTTTTTTTTTTTTTTTTTTTTTTTTTTTTTTTTTTTTTTTTTTTTTTTTTTTTTTTTTTTTTTTTTTTTTTTTTTTTTTTTTTTTTTTTTTTTTTTTTTTTTTTTTTTTTTTTTTTTTTTTTTTTTTTTTTTTTTTTTTTTTTTTTTTTTTTTTTTTTTTTTTTTTTTTTTTTTTTTTTTTTTTTTTTTTTTTTTTTTTTTTTTTTTTTTTTTTTTTTTTTTTTTTTTTTTTTTTTTTTTTTTTTTTTTTTTTTTTTTTTTTTTTTTTTTTTTTTTTTTTTTTTTTTTTTTTTTTTTTTTTTTTTTTTTTTTTTTTTTTTTTTTTTTTTTTTTTTTTTTTTTTTTTTTTTTTTTTTTTTTTTTTTTTTTTTTTTTTTTTTTTTTTTTTTTTTTTTTTTTTTTTTTTTTTTTTTTTTTTTTTTTTTTTTTTTTTTTTTTTTTTTTTTTTTTTTTTTTTTTTTTTTTTTTTTTTTTTTTTTTTTTTTTTTTTTTTTTTTTTTTTTTTTTTTTTTTTTTTTTTTTTTTTTTTTTTTTTTTTTTTTTTTTTTTTTTTTTTTTTTTTTTTTTTTTTTTTTTTTTTTTTTTTTTTTTTTTTTTTTTTTTTTTTTTTTTTTTTTTTTTTTTTTTTTTTTTTTTTTTTTTTTTTTTTTTTTTTTTTTTTTTTTTTTTTTTTTTTTTTTTTTTTTTTTTTTTTTTTTTTTTTTTTTTTTTTTTTTTTTTTTTTTTTTTTTTTTTTTTTTTTTTTTTTTTTTTTTTTTTTTTTTTTTTTTTTTTTTTTTTTTTTTTTTTTTTTTTTTTTTTTTTTTTTTTTTTTTTTTTTTTTTTTTTTTTTTTTTTTTTTTTTTTTTTTTTTTTTTTTTTTTTTTTTTTTTTTTTTTTTTTTTTTTTTTTTTTTTTTTTTTTTTTTTTTTTTTTTTTTTTTTTTTTTTTTTTTTTTTTTTTTTTTTTTTTTTTTTTTTTTTTTTTTTTTTTTTTTTTTTTTTTTTTTTTTTTTTTTTTTTTTTTTTTTTTTTTTTTTTTTTTTTTTTTTTTTTTTTTTTTTTTTTTTTTTTTTTTTTTTTTTTTTTTTTTTTTTTTTTTTTTTTTTTTTTTTTTTTTTTTTTTTTTTTTTTTTTTTTTTTTTTTTTTTTTTTTTTTTTTTTTTTTTTTTTTTTTTTTTTTTTTTTTTTTTTTTTTTTTTTTTTTTTTTTTTTTTTTTTTTTTTTTTTTTTTTTTTTTTTTTTTTTTTTTTTTTTTTTTTTTTTTTTTTTTTTTTTTTTTTTTTTTTTTTTTTTTTTTTTTTTTTTTTTTTTTTTTTTTTTTTTTTTTTTTTTTTTTTTTTTTTTTTTTTTTTTTTTTTTTTTTTTTTTTTTTTTTTTTTTTTTTTTTTTTTTTTTTTTTTTTTTTTTTTTTTTTTTTTTTTTTTTTTTTTTTTTTTTTTTTTTTTTTTTTTTTTTTTTTTTTTTTTTTTTTTTTTTTTTTTTTTTTTTTTTTTTTTTTTTTTTTTTTTTTTTTTTTTTTTTTTTTTTTTTTTTTTTTTTTTTTTTTTTTTTTTTTTTTTTTTTTTTTTTTTTTTTTTTTTTTTTTTTTTTTTTTTTTTTTTTTTTTTTTTTTTTTTTTTTTTTTTTTTTTTTTTTTTTTTTTTTTTTTTTTTTTTTTTTTTTTTTTTTTTTTTTTTTTTTTTTTTTTTTTTTTTTTTTTTTTTTTTTTTTTTTTTTTTTTTTTTTTTTTTTTTTTTTTTTTTTTTTTTTTTTTTTTTTTTTTTTTTTTTTTTTTTTTTTTTTTTTTTTTTTTTTTTTTTTTTTTTTTTTTTTTTTTTTTTTTTTTTTTTTTTTTTTTTTTTTTTTTTTTTTTTTTTTTTTTTTTTTTTTTTTTTTTTTTTTTTTTTTTTTTTTTTTTTTTTTTTTTTTTTTTTTTTTTTTTTTTTTTTTTTTTTTTTTTTTTTTTTTTTTTTTTTTTTTTTTTTTTTTTTTTTTTTTTTTTTTTTTTTTTTTTTTTTTTTTTTTTTTTTTTTTTTTTTTTTTTTTTTTTTTTTTTTTTTTTTTTTTTTTTTTTTTTTTTTTTTTTTTTTTTTTTTTTTTTTTTTTTTTTTTTTTTTTTTTTTTTTTTTTTTTTTTTTTTTTTTTTTTTTTTTTTTTTTTTTTTTTTTTTTTTTTTTTTTTTTTTTTTTTTTTTTTTTTTTTTTTTTTTTTTTTTTTTTTTTTTTTTTTTTTTTTTTTTTTTTTTTTTTTTTTTTTTTTTTTTTTTTTTTTTTTTTTTTTTTTTTTTTTTTTTTTTTTTTTTTTTTTTTTTTTTTTTTTTTTTTTTTTTTTTTTTTTTTTTTTTTTTTTTTTTTTTTTTTTTTTTTTTTTTTTTTTTTTTTTTTTTTTTTTTTTTTTTTTTTTTTTTTTTTTTTTTTTTTTTTTTTTTTTTTTTTTTTTTTTTTTTTTTTTTTTTTTTTTTTTTTTTTTTTTTTTTTTTTTTTTTTTTTTTTTTTTTTTTTTTTTTTTTTTTTTTTTTTTTTTTTTTTTTTTTTTTTTTTTTTTTTTTTTTTTTTTTTTTTTTTTTTTTTTTTTTTTTTTTTTTTTTTTTTTTTTTTTTTTTTTTTTTTTTTTTTTTTTTTTTTTTTTTTTTTTTTTTTTTTTTTTTTTTTTTTTTTTTTTTTTTTTTTTTTTTTTTTTTTTTTTTTTTTTTTTTTTTTTTTTTTTTTTTTTTTTTTTTTTTTTTTTTTTTTTTTTTTTTTTTTTTTTTTTTTTTTTTTTTTTTTTTTTTTTTTTTTTTTTTTTTTTTTTTTTTTTTTTTTTTTTTTTTTTTTTTTTTTTTTTTTTTTTTTTTTTTTTTTTTTTTTTTTTTTTTTTTTTTTTTTTTTTTTTTTTTTTTTTTTTTTTTTTTTTTTTTTTTTTTTTTTTTTTTTTTTTTTTTTTTTTTTTTTTTTTTTTTTTTTTTTTTTTTTTTTTTTTTTTTTTTTTTTTTTTTTTTTTTTTTTTTTTTTTTTTTTTTTTTTTTTTTTTTTTTTTTTTTTTTTTTTTTTTTTTTTTTTTTTTTTTTTTTTTTTTTTTTTTTTTTTTTTTTTTTTTTTTTTTTTTTTTTTTTTTTTTTTTTTTTTTTTTTTTTTTTTTTTTTTTTTTTTTTTTTTTTTTTTTTTTTTTTTTTTTTTTTTTTTTTTTTTTTTTTTTTTTTTTTTTTTTTTTTTTTTTTTTTTTTTTTTTTTTTTTTTTTTTTTTTTTTTTTTTTTTTTTTTTTTTTTTTTTTTTTTTTTTTTTTTTTTTCTTTTTTTTTTTTTTTCTTTTTTTTTTTGTTCCTTTCTTTTCTTTTTTTTTTTTCTTCTTTTTCTTTTTCTTTTTTTTTTTTTTTTTGTTTTTTTTTTTTTGTTTTTTTTGTTTTCTTTTCTTTTTTTTTGAGAGAGAGCGAGAGAGAGAGAGAAGAAAAGAGAGAGAAGGAAGAGAGAGAGAAGAAGAGCGAGAGACAGCGAGAGAGAGAGAGATCGGGAGAGAGAGAGAGAGGACACGAGAGAGAGAGAGAGAGGGGGGAGAGAAGAGGCGTTAACGTGATGATTTGGTTTGCAGGTCAATGTGTTTGTCTTTACTGTCTGTAATGAACGTGTGTGTGTGTTAGTGGTGTGTCAGCTCAGCTCGGCCTGACTATTGTATGGTCTATAACCTCTCACATTACCTTTAATGTATGGTCTATCAACCTCTCACATAAAAAGGCCTTAATGATAGGGTCCTATAAACCTCTCACATAACCTTAATGTACGGGTCTATAACCTCTCACATAGCCCTTAATGTATGTCCTATTAACCTCGCACATAGCCTTAATGTAGGGTCTATAACCTCTCAACATAACCTTAAATGTAGGGTCCTATAACCCTTCACATAGCCTTAATGTATGTCCTATAACCTCTCACATAAACCTTAAGTGTAGGTACTTCATAACCTCTCACATAACCTTAAGTGTAGGGTCTATAACCTCTCACACTAGCCTTAATGGTTAGGGGGGTCTATAACCTCTCACATAGCCTTAATGTAGGGTCTATAACATCTCACATAAAACCTTAATGTAAGGGTCTTATAACCTCTCACATATCCTTAATGTAGGGTTCTATATACCTCTCACATAGCCTTAATGTAGGGTCGGATAACCTCTCACATAACTTCAATGTAGGGTCTATAACTCTCTTCACTAAGCCTTAATGTAGGGTCTAATAAACCTCTCACATAACCTTAATGTACGGGTCTATAACCTCATCCACAATAGCCTTAATGTAGGGTCTATAACCTCTCACTATAGCCTTAGTGTAGGGTCTATAACCTCGTCTCACATATCCTTAATGTAGGGTCTTATAACCTCTCACATAAGCATTAATGTAGGGCCTATAACCTCTTCACATAGCCTTAATAGTAGGGTCTATAAACCTCTCACATAAAGCCTTAATGTAGGGTCTATAACCTCTTGGTAGCCTCTGGTAATTGCTGTGTAGCGTATTGTGTATTTGTGTATATTTGTAGCCCTATTTGGCGCGAGTAAAGTTTTGTCCGTAAAGCTTATGCTTACGCACTGATGCTACATAGCTTAAAAAGAATGAAAGAAAAAACCTCAATCCTAGACGACTAGATATGAACTGCACAAGCAATTATAAATAGTATGGATGTCTTAAGGTTATTCTCTTTGTTTCAAACCCGAACGCTACAATCCTGCCCTTTAATCCCCACAGTATTCAACCTGACCGCCACATACCTGCCCTTTATCCCCACAGTATTCAACCCGACCGCCACATACCTGCCCTTTATCCCCACAGTATTCAACCCGACCGCCACATACCTGCCCTTTATCCGCACAGTATTCAACCCGACCGCCACATACCTGCCCTTTATCCCCACAGTATTCAACCCGACCGCCACATACCTGCCCTTTATCCCCACGAGTAAATTCAACCCGACCGCCACATTACCACCTGCTCCTTTACTTTCCGCACAGTATCAACCCGTACCGCCACATACCTGCCCTTTATCCGCACAGTATTCAACCCGACCGCCACATACCTGCCCTTTATCCGCACAGTATTCAACCCGACCGCCACATACCTGCCCTTTATCCCCACAGTATTCAACCCGACCGCCACATACCTGCCCTTTATCCGCACAGTATTCAACCCGACCGCCACATACCTGCCCTTTAATTTCATCATTCCGCACAATATTCAACACCGACCGCAACAATACCTGCCCTTTATTCCGCACAGGTATTCAACAATGACTCGCCTACATACCTGCCCTTTACCGCACAGTATTCAACCCGACCGCCACTCTACCTACCCTTTATCTAGGACCCTTTATTCCGCACCCCAACAGTATTCACCGACCCGCACATACCTGCCCCTTTATCCCCACAGTATTTCAATTCCCGACCGCCACATAACCTCCCTTAATCCCAGTATTCACCCGCACCGCACATACCTGCCCTTATCCCCACAGTATTCAACCTGGGCCCCCCACATACCTGCCCTTTTTCCGCACATATTCAACCCGACCGCCACATACCCGCCCTTTTTTCCCACGTATAAAACCCCACCCCCCATACCTCCCCTTTATCCCCACGTATTCAACCGACCGCCACATACCGCCCTTTTTTCCGCACAGTATTCAACCCGACGCCCATACCTGCCCTTTATCCCCCCCTATTTAACCCGCCGCCACATACCTGCCCCCTTTTCCCCCCAGTATTAACCCGACCGCCACATACCTCCCTTATCCCCACAGTATTCAACCCCCCCGCCAATACCTGCCCTTTATTTCCCCCCGTTTTCAAACCCGACCACCACATACTGCCTTTTTCCGACATATTTAACCCGCCGCCACATAACTGCCCTTTTCCCCACAGTATTTAACCCGTACCCCCCCGACTGGTGGGTTGTGTGTTTTGTTTGTGTGATGAAAAGTGGGTTTTTGTTTTTAGAATTGTGTGTGAAAGTGTGTGGTTTGTGGTGTTTTAGATGTGTGTGTTTTGTGTAATAAAATGTGTGTGTGTGTGTTTTAGAATATGTGTGGTGTGTGTGGGTGAAAAATGTGGGTTTTGTGTGTTTTAGAGCGTTTGGTGTGTGAGGGGGAAAAATGGGGGTGTGTTTTTTTGTTGTT
>JAGTTL010000852.1:3923-28500 GCA_036851935.1 Coregonus suidteri
CCCGTCCGCGTACCGATCGGGTTAATGGGGCCCTCCTCCCCCACAAGACGGTCCTCCATGACCTCTGTGGGCGCGGGGACCCTGCTGACCCCATGATGTGATGTGGTTTCTTCGTAGTGAGTGTAGATCGGTGTGGAAATAAAAGCGCAGGAAACACGGCTTTCGTGAAAGACTTAGTAAAAAAAAAGCAGCACCAAACGGGCGAACAGCCAAACCCAACCGGAGGAAAAATACAAATTACACCCAATACCACAGTGCGAAAAAAGGCTACGCACACAGTGCGACTCTCAAAAACAAAAAACACGAGAGTAATACAGAGAGAAACAGCTTGACAATAAACAAACCACATAACCCTGGCCCCACACACGAAACTAAATAGGAAAAACCAAATAAAACATAACAAGGACGGTGTAAAAACCCAAAAAAAACCAAAAAAACATGAAAACGAAAGAACGGGGACTAGTACCCCGGGGGACGAGACCGCCCAAGCCTGCCCCCAACAAGGAGGAGGCGCCCGGCCCAAAACCCTGACAAGCAGTTTAGCATTAAAACACCCCTCATGGATAAAGAGCGTTTGCATTAAAACAACCCCATGTGATTAATGAGCAGTTAGCATTAAAACACACCTCACAGTGATTAATAGCAGTTAGCATTAAAAAACACCTACATGTTTAAAGGCAGTTAACATTAAAACACCCTCACTGTGATTAAAGAGCAAAATTTTTCACGCCCCGGTCTGGGGACTTAGTATGTTACCAGGGTGTGATTTTTTATGTGGTTGGTTCTTTTTGTTGAATTATGTGGGCCAGGGGGTCCCCCCGGGGAGGGTTTGCTCTTGTCTCTGATTGGGAATATATTAGTTTGCCCCTTGCATTCATTATTTTGGTTTCTTGTCCGTGTTTTTTGTGTTGTAAACCCGGGACGTCATTTTTGTTTTTGTTTTTTTTCGGGGGACATTTTATAAAAAAAATATGTTTTTATTTAAAGCTGCGCCCTTTGTCCCTCCTCTCTCACCGACTCGTGACAATTACATTAAAAACCACCTCACTGGATTAATAGCAATTTTAAAATTAAAACACACCTCACTGTGATAAGAGCATTAAAAATTCCACCCCCACTGTGTTAAGAGCATTAACATTAAAAACCCTCCTTGATTAATGAGCATTAAAATTAAAAACACCTCACGGTGATTTAAAGAGCAATTAACTTTTAAAACACTCACTTATTTAAAAGCGTTAAAATTAAAACACACCCCCACTGTGATTAAAGAGCAAATTTAAAATTAAAACACACCTCACTGGTTTAAGGCAGTTTAAAATTAAAACAAACCTCACTGGATTAATGAGCATTAACATTAAAAAAAACACCTACTGTGATTAATGAGCAGTTAACATTAAAACACACCCACGTGATTAAGGCAGTTAACATTAAAAAAACCCATGTATTAAGAGCAGTTAACTTTAAAAAAACACACCTCACAGTGTTTAAAGAAATTTAACCCTTAAAACAACCTCACGTGATTATGAGCAGTTAACTTTTAAAAACACCCCACTGTGTTTTAATGGCAGTTACTTTAAAAAACACACCCACTGTGATTAATGAGCGTTAGCCTGCCCTTTTCCCCCCTGATCTCTCCTTTTGCTCCTAGACCAAGATGGGCCCCCCTTTGTAGGCCCCGGATCAATTTTCACAACAAAAACAGAAACAAGTTTTTTCTTGTTATGGGCAGTCATGACAGTCCCTCAATTACCCATTCAGCAAAACATTTTTAGATTGGGAAAATTAATCTAGCCGCTTTTAAACTTGTAGTAATTTTTGGGTCGAATTAACGATCATGGGGCCCCCATCGGTTTAAGGGGGGCCCGACCCCCAAAAAGAATTTTACTTTCGCTTAGGGGGCCCAAAAAGGCTGGATCTGGGCTGCATGTGTAGTTATGGAGTGGGTAGCAGGGAAACCCCCTGGATATGGGCCAGCCCAACAACACCTTTCTTGGTACCAGGCCAGCACCCTTGTCTTGGTACCAGGCCAGGGACCTTGTAGGTACCAGGCCAAGCACCTTGTATGGTACCCAGGCCAGCCTCCTTGTCTTGGTACTAGGCCAGCACCCTGTCTTGGGTACCAGGCCAGCCAACTTTCTTGGGGTGTCGCTTTGTTGTTTGGGTGCCCGGCGGGCTTAAAGGCCACACCTTGTCTTGGTACTAGGCCAGCACCTTGTTTGGGTACTAGGCCAGCACCTTGTCTTGGTACTAGGCCGAGCACCTTGTCTTGGTACTAGGCCAGCCACCTTGTCCTGGTACCAGGCCAGCACCTTTGTCTTGGTATCAGGCCCAGCACCCTGTCTTGGTACCAGGCCAGCACCTTGCTTGGTACCCTGCCAAGCACCCTGCTCTTTGTCACCAGGCCAGTACCTTGTCTTGGTACTAGCGCCAGCACCCTTGTCTTGGTACCAGGGCCATCACCTTGTTCTTGGTACAAGTCCAGCACCTTGTCTTGGTACCAGGCCCGCTCCTTTTCTTGGTACTAGTTTTCCACCCTCATTTGCCCATCAGGCCAGGGACATTCTTGGTAGGAGGAGAGCAGAAGGTAGGGGTACCAGGCAGGAAGTTGTCTTGGTACTTAGTCCCTCACAGCACCTGGTACTACCCCAGACGTCCTTTGTCTTGTAATAGGCCCAGCTGATTCCCTTCCTACTAGGCCAGCACGTTGTCTTGGTACTAGGCCAGCACCCAGTCTGGACACTAGCTGTCTGCCACCTTGCATGGGAACAGGGAATGCTCATTGTCTGGTAATAGGCCAGAACCCTTTCTAGTGGCCTGTGAACGCACCATTTCAAGATCATACAGGCCAGCCCATAGTCTTGGTACTTGCAGCATCTGGTATTGGTACTAGGCCAGCTACAAACACTGTGTACTAGTACAGCACCTGTATTGGTAGTGGGCCTGGGACGAGACTTGGGTCATGGTGGTACTTTCTATGGTACCAGGCCAGCACCCTTTCTTGGTACCAGGCCAGCCACCTTGTCTCGGTACCGGCCAGCACCTTGTCTTGGTACCAGGCCAGCACCTTGTATGTTTCCCAGGCCCAGCACATGTCTTGGTACAGGGCGAGCACTTTGTCTTGGTACTATGGCCAGCTCCATGTCTTAGGTACCAGGGACAGCAACAGTGTCTGGTATCAGGCCAGCTCATTGTCTTGGTACTAGGCCAGCACTTTGTCTTGGTACCAGGCCAGCACCTTTGTATAGTACCAGGCCAGCACCTTGTCTTGGTAACAGGCAAGCTCCCTGTTCTTGGTACCAGGCCATCACTTGTCTTGGTACTAGGCCAAGCACATTGTCTTGGTACAGGCCCAGACCTTGTCTTGGTATCAGGCCAGCACCCTGAGTCTTGGTACCAGTCCTGCCACCTTGTATAATGTACCTGGCCAGCACCCTGTCTTTGGTCCAGGCCAGTACCTTGTCTTGCGTACTAGGCCAGCACCTTGTCTGTGGTACCAGGCCATCACCTTGTCTTGGACCAGGCCAGCACCCACTGTTTTGGTACCAGGCCAGCCACCTTGTCGTGGTACTAGCTGTCCATTTCATTTGCCCAGTCAAGGCGGGGACAGGAGAGGAGGGGAAAGAGAGGTTAGGAGTTGGGGGTGGAGGGAAGTTGTCCTGGTGCCAGCCAGCACCTTGGGAAAGCCCCAGGCCGCTTCCTCTATGTCTGAATGTGAGCAGATTCCCGATCCTGTACAGTAGCGTTGGGTGGACACAGTGAGACAACAGAAGGACAGAAGCTTGTTCGGTCTGGCAGTAAAGGGGACCAGGGGTAATACAGCAAACTTTCTAGATGGCCTAGTGACGTACCAAGTTCAAGACATAAACACACAGTCATAGGCTTGTGTTGACGATCTGGTATGGGAAGTGTAGGACCAAAACACAGTGACAGTACAGAGTTGTCGGGATAGAGAATAGGACAGAGACTGGGTCAGGGTTGGTACCTTCTAACGGCCTGAGACCAAGCCAGACAGGAACAGTATCATTAGGATTTTAATAGACCATCTTTCTGTGGATGACATTACTATATGTCAGGACACAGGGCACAGTGTGAGTCTCAGTGGGACAGGGACTAGGAGTCATGGATAGTACATGGACTAGAGTCAGCTGGGATAGTACAGATTTAGGTCAGTAAGTCGACTAGAGTCAGGGATAGTACAGGGAAGAGTAGAGTCAGAGTCAGGGATAGTACAGGGACTAGAATCAGAGTCCGGGATAGTACAGGACTAGAGTCAGAGTCAGGGATAGTCATGCGTGCAAGGGACTAGAATCAGAGTCGGGATAGTACAGGGACTAGAGTCAGAGTCAGGGATAGTACAGGGACTAGAGTCAGGGATAGTCATAAAGGGACTAGAGTCAGGGATAGTACAGGGACTAGAGTCAGAGTCAGGGATAGTACAGGGACTAGAGTCAGAGTCAGGGATAGTACAGGGACTAGAGTCAGGGATAGTACATGGACTAGAGTCAGGGATAGTACAGGGACTAGAGTCAGAGTCAGGGATAGTACAGGGACTAGAATCAGAGTCAGGGATAGTACAGGGACTAGAGTCAGAGTCAGGGATAGTACAGGGACTAGAGTCAGAGTCAGGTCAGAGTCGGGATACAGGGACTAGAGTCAGGGAGTAACAGGGTCAGGGATAGTACAGGGACTAGAGTCAGAGTCAGGGATAGTACAGGGACTAGAGTCAGGGATAGTACAGGGACTAGAGTCAGGGATAGTACAGGGACTAGAGTCAGAGTCAGGGATAGTACAGGGACTAGAGTCAGAGTCAGGGATAGTACAGGACTAGAGTCAGAGTCAGGGATAGTACAGGGACTAGAGTCAGAGTCAGGGCATCAGGGATAGTACAGGGACTAGAGTCAGAGTCAGGGAGTACAGGGACTAGAGTCAGGGATACAGGTACTAGGGGTCAGAGTCAGGATATAGTACAGGGGGACAGGGACTAGAATCAGAGTCAGGGATAGTACAGTACTAGAGTCAGAGTCAGGGATAGTACAGGGACTAGAGTCAGAGTCAGGGATAGTACAGGGAGTCAGAGTCAGAGTCAGGGATAGTCAGACAGGGACTACAGGGACTAGAGTCAGGGATAGTACAGGGAGTACAGAGTCAGAGTCAGGGATAGTACAGGGACTAGAGTCAGAGTCAGGGATAGATAGTACAGGGACTAGAGTCAGAGTCAGGGATAGTACAGGGACTAGAGTCAGGGATAGTACAGGGACTAGAGTCAGAGTCAGGGATAGTACAGGGACTAGAGTCAGAGTCAGGGATAGTACAGGGACTAGAGTCAGAGTCAGGGATAGTACAGGGACTAGAGTCAGAGTCAGGGATAGTAGTCCAGGGATAGACAGGGAGAGTCAGAGTCAGGGATAGTACAGAGTCGGGACTAGAGTCAGAGTCAGGGATAGTACAGGGACTAGAGTCAGAGTCAGGGATAGGGACTAGAGTCAGAGTCAGGGATAGTACAGGGACTAGAGTCAGAGTCAGGGATAGTACAGGGACTAGAGTCAGAGTCAGGGATAGTACAGGGACTAGAGTCAGAGTCAGGGATAGTACAGGGACTAGAGTCAGAGTCAGGGATAGTACAGGGACTAGAGTCAGAGTCAGGGATAGTACAGGGGACTAGAGTCAGAGTCAGGGATAGTACAGGGACTAGAGTCAGAGTCAGGGATAGTACAGGGACTAGAGTCAGAGTCAGGGATAGTACAGGGACTAGAGTCAGAGTCAGGGATAGTACAGGGACTAGAGTCAGAGTCAGGGATAGTACAGGGACTAGAGTCAGAGTCAGGGATAGTACAGGGACTAGAGTCAGAGTCAGGGATAGTACACAGGGACTAGAGTCAGAGTCAGGGATAGTACAGGGACTAGAGTCAGAGTCAGGGATAGTACAGGGACTAGAGTCAGAGTTAGGGATAGTACAGGGACTAGAGATAGTACATGGACTAGAGTCAGGGTCAGGGATAGTACAGGGACTAGAATCAGAGTCAGGGATAGTACAGGGGATAGTACAGGGATAGTACAGGGTCAGAGTCAGGGATAGTACAAAGGGACTAGAGTCAGAGTCAGGGATAGTACAGGGACTAGAGTCAGAGTCAGGGATACAGGGACTAGAGTCTAGAGTCAGGGATAGTACAGGGACTAGAGTCAGAGTCAGGGATAGTACAGGGACTAGAGTCAGAGTCAGGGATAGTACAGGGACTAGAGTCAGGGAGTCAGGGATAGTACAGGGACTAGAATCAGGGACAGGGACTAGACTATTCAGGGGATAGTACAGGGACTCAGAGTCAGGGATAGTACAGGGACTAGAGTCAGAGTCAGGGATAGTACAGGGAATCTAGAGTCAGAGTCAGGGATAGTACAGGGACTAGAGTCAGAGTCAGGGATAGAGTTACAGGGACTAGAGTCAGAGTCAGGGATAGTACAGGGGACTAGAGTCAGAGAGTCAGGGTCAGGGATAGTACAGGGACTAGAGTCAGAGTCAGGGTCAGGGATAGTACATGGGACTAGAGTCAGAGTCAGCATAGTACAGGGATAGTATAGTCAGGGATAGTACAGGGACTAGAGTCAGAGTCAGGGATAGTACAGGGACTAGAATCAGAGTCAGGGATAGTACAGGGACTAGAGTCAGAGTCAGGGATAGTACAGGGACTAGAGTCAGGGATAGTAAAAGGACTAGAGTCAGAGTCAGGGATAGTACAGGGACTAGAGTCAGAGTCAGGGATAGTACAGGGACTAGAGTCAGGGATAGTACAGGGACTAGAATCAGAGTCAGGGATAGTACAGGGACTAGAGTCAGGGATAGTACAGGGACTATAGTCAGAGTCAGGGATAGTACAGGGACTAGAGTCAGAGTCAGGGATAGTACAGGGACTAGAGTCAGGGATAGTACAGGGACTAGAGTCAGAGTCAGGGATAGTACGGGGACTAGAGTCAGAGTCAGGGATAGTACAGGGACTAGAGTCAGAGTCAGGGATAGTACAGGGACTATAATCAGAGTCAGGGATAGTACAGGGACTAGAGTCAGGGATAATACAGGGACTAGAGTCAGGGATAGTACAGGGACTAGAGTCAGAGTCAGGGATAGTACAGGGACTAGAGTCAGGGATAGTACAGGGACTAGAGTCAGAGTCAGGGATAGTACAGGGACTAGAGTCAGAGTCAGGGATAGTACAGGGACTAGAGTCAGGGATAGTACAGGGACTAGAGTCAGAGTCAGGGATAGTACAGGGACTAGAGTCAGAGTCAGGGATACAGTGACTTTGTAGTGGCCTTATGATTGTTTGAAGGGCATATAGAGTATTATAGCCTTTTTCCTCTGGCAGGGTGGCTGGGCACACTGACAGGACAGAGAGCAGATACTTTCTAGTGCCCTGCTGTCTGAGCGCCAGGGACATTATAATGACAGTCTGAAGGCTATATACAGCGGCATAGCAGCATGAGTTGGGTATAATACAAGGATATAATATACAGTATCATCATAACCGTTACCCATGAGATTAGGCTACTCTGTTGTCATTGTTCCCAGTACACACTGCCAGAGGACGGGAACAAACCAGGAACAAGGAAGTAACAAATAACAAAAGTACTGCATCTGACATCATACTTCCTGACCCTCTGTTGATCTGCTATGACGTCACCGACACCTACAGTACCTTTCTCTCCCAGACTGTTTTCGTCTTCCTTGTTCCTTATAACTGGTTTACTTACTTCATTGTTCCTTATTACTGGTTTACTTACTTCCTTGTTCCTTATTACTGGTTTACTTAGTTCCTTGTTCCTTATTACTGGTTTACTTACTTCCTTGTTCCTTATTACTGGTTTACTTACTTCCTTGTTCCTTATTACTGGTTTATTTACTTCCTTGTTCCTTATTACTGGTTTACTTACTTCCTTGTTCCTTATTACTGGTTTACTTACTTCCTTGTTCCTTATTACTGGTTTACTTACTTCCTTGTTCCTTATTACTGGTTTACTTACTTCCTTGTTCCTTATTACTGGTTTACTTACTTCCTTGTTCCTTATTACTGGTTTACTTACTTCCTTGTTCCTTATTACTGGTTTACTTACTTCCTTGTTCCTGGTTTGTTCTAATTCTGGTTGACTCTAGATGTTATGTTAAAGGTAACATCTTGTTACAAATCTTTATGTAAGTTGGTGATACATGTCCTGAGTGGCATTAAGATGTTAATTAATCTCAGTAACGTCTTCAGACGTCTCCAGATATCTCTCGCTGGGGGAGAAATGTCAGATGTCGGATGCTGGGAATGACCTTAAGCGTATGTTGATAAACAGAACTGGTTAATTGAATGCAGGAGAGGGACGTTACAGGACATATGATAAAGCTCAGTCACCAACAGTATCTTATTGTACATAAAAACATCAACGTATTGACGATGCAAATATGGCCAAATATTGAAGTCAAATATCGAAGACTACTCTCATTCAGCATATTGTTATGATTGCAAATAGTGCCTCTATGACGTGTAGCACAATACTGTATCTCTTCCTTCTACTGGGGAACACAAACATGCCCCAAGGTCAACAGCAGAGTTCTTTATCTTTCTGTCTCTCATTACAGCACCTGACAGAGAGGAGATCTACTGTCTCTCATTACAGCACCGGACAGAGAGGAGATCCACTGTCTCTCATTACAGCACCAGACAGAGTGGAGATCTACTGTCTCTCATTACAGCACCGGACAGAGAGTAGATCCACTGTCTCTCATTACAGCACCGGACAGAGAGGAGATCTACTGTCTCTCATTACAGCACCGGACAGAGAGGAGATCTACTGTCTCTCATTACAGCACCGGACAGAGAGGAGATCTACTGTCTCTCATTACAGCACCAGACAGAGAGTAGATCTACTGTCTCTCATTACAGCACCAGAGACAGAGAGTAGATCTACTGTCTCTCATTACAGCACCGGACAGAGAGTAGATCCACTGTCTCTCATTACAGCACCAGACAGAGAGTAGATCCACTGTCTCTCATTACAGCACCAGACAGAGAGGAGATCTACTGTCTCTCATTACAGCACCAGACAGAGAGGAGATCTACTGTCTCTCATTACAGCAACCAGACAGAGAGTAGATCTACTCTCATTACAGCACCCAGACAGAGAGGAGATCTACTGTCTCTCATTACAGCACCAGACAGAGAGGAGATCTACTGTCTCTCATTACAGCACCAGACAGAGAGTAGATCTACTGTCTTCTCATTACAGCACCGGACAGAGAGGAGATCTACTGTCTCTCATTACAGCACCGGACAGAGAGGAGATCTACTGTCTCTCATTACAGCACCAGACAGAGAGGAGATCTACTGTCTCTCATTACAGCACCAGACAGAGAGGAGATCTACTGTCTCTCATTACAGCACCGGACAGAGAGTAGATCTACTGTCTCTCATTACAGCACCAGACAGAGAGTAGATCATTGCTTTGCACAAAAAGGGCTTCACAGGCAAGGATATTGCTGCTAGTAAGATTGCACCTAAATCAACCATTTATCGGATCATCAAGAACTTCAAAGGAGAGAGGTTCAATTGTTGTGAAGAAGGCGTCAGGGCACCCAAGAAAGTCCAGCAAGCGCCAGGACCGTCTCCTAAAGTTGATTCAGCTGCGGGATCGGGGCACCACCAGTGCAGAGCTTGCTCAGGAATGGCAGCAAGCAGGTGTGAGTGCATCTGCACGCACAGTGAGGTGAATACCTTTGGAGGATGGCCTGGTGTCAAGAAGGGCAGCAAAGAAGTCACTTCTCTCCAGGAAAAACATCAGGGACAGACTGATATTCTGCAAAAGGTACAGGGATTGGACTGCTGAGGACTGGAGTGAAGTCATTTTCTCTGATGAATCCCCTTTCCGATTGTTTGGGGCATCCAGAGAACACCTTGTCCGGAGAAGTCAAGGTGAGCGCTACCATCAGTCCTGTGTCATGCCAACAGTAAAGCATCCTGAGACCATTCATGTGTGGGGTTGCTTCTCAGCCAAGGGAGTGGGCTCACTCACATTTTTGCCTAAGAACACAGCCATGAATAAAGAATGGTACCAACACATCCTCCGAGAGCAACTTCTCCCAACCATCCAAGAACAGTTTGGTGAAGACCAATGCCTTTTCCAGCATAATGGAGCACCTTGCTATAAGGCAAAAGTGATAACTAAGTGGCTCGGGGAACAAAACATCAACATTTTGGGTCCATGGCCAGGAAACTCCCCAGACCTTAATCCCGTTGAGAACTTGTGGTCGATCCTCAAGAGGCGGGTGGACAAACAAAAACCCACAAATTCTGACAAACTCCAAGCATTGATTATGCAAGAATGGGCTGCCATCAGTCAGGATGTGGCCCAGAAGTTAATTGACAGCATGCCAGGGCGGATTGCAGAGGTCTTGAAAAAGAAGGGTCAACACTGCAAATATTGACTCTTTGCATAAACTTAATGTAATTGTCAATAAAAGCCTTTGACACTTATCGAATGCTTGTAATTATATTTCAGTATACCATAGTAACATCTGACAAAAATATCTCATAACACTGAAGCAGCGAACTTTGTGCAGACCAATACATGTGTCATTCTCAAAACTTTTGACCACAACTGTAGATCTACTGTCTTTCACTTGATCACCTGACAGAGAGTAGATCCACTGTCTCTCACTTGATCACCTGACAGAGAGTAGATCTACTGTCTATCACTTGATCACCTGACAGAGAGTAGATCCACTGTCTCTCACTTGATCACCTGACAGAGAGTAGATCCACTGTCTCTCACTTGATCACCTGACAGAGAGTAGATCTACTGTCTATCACTTGATCACCTGACAGAGAGTAGATCTACTGTCTATCACTTGATCACCTGACAGAGAGTAGATCTACTGTCTCTCATTACAGCACCAGACAGAGAGGAGATCTACTGTCTCTCACTTGATCACCTGACAGAGTAGATATACTGTCTCTCACTTGATCACCTTACAGAGTAGATCCACATGCATATGTGAATGTACAGTATATTCATGAATGGAAAGTGGTCATGGTCATAAGTTCCCCAGAAACCATTGATAAAATGTGAAGCAATCTCTGCCAGGGATTTTTGCATTAAATATCAGACCATGCCATAAGTTGAACCATTGATCTGTAAATGGTTAAAATTATATAAAAAAACATTTATATATTTCAATATTCCAAAAACTAAGTATGTGAAAAGCTTCCAACATAACTTAACATAAAAGCGTGGACTATGCCAACAGGTGAATCAGTGACATGTACAGTAAATAGTTAAAATGATGTTAATATTCCAAAGATCTAAGTCATTGAAAGCTGTGAGCTGTTTAAAGACACCAGTGTTAGCCCGAAGCAGGACACGTGTCTGTCTCATCTAACCAACCAAGCATGTGGGTCCATGCCAGTTCTCTTTATGATTCATAGGTTAACTTCATACACAACAACACATTTTGTTTTGAGGGAGTGTTGCTGTTAATGTTTGGGTTTTGGCATCGGGTTCATTTGATTTACTTGGAAAGTTCCGGGTGCACCCTAAATGCCACCCTATTCCCTATGTAGTGCACTACTTTAGACCAGAGCCCTATGACACCCGATTCCCTATGTAGTGCACTACTTTAGACCAGGGCCCATTCATGATGATCGTGAAGCTCGAAGCTCCTCTCTTCCTCTGCCCTGGCTTGGCTCTGTTCCAGCTGAGCCCTGGAAGATCTGTGTGGTCTGAAGGTGGTCTGATGAGCTGAACAGCGTCCATCCATCCTCTCCTGTTATTTATCACAGAGTTAATGTCACATTGCTCATAGGATAGCTGACAAGTACAGCCGTGAGATGAGATCACACACAGAACACTCTGGACCTGAGTGGTATGAAAATGTTCATCTTGAAACTAGAACAAAATCTAGTGTGGGTTAGTTAGCTAGCTACAGAGCCACACACACATATACACACACACACACACACACACACACACACACACACACACACACACACACGGTCGATGAATCTGCTAGCTACCTCATTCTGCCAGGAAAGATTAGGACAACGTAAGCCTAATCGCCTGTAGTTTAGGGGTCTGTGTAGTGAATATCTGTTGTTGTTGTACCTGTACCAGGTGCTTTGGGGCCAGTGGATATCTGTTGGTGTACCTGGTGTCCTGTGTGTTAACATCTGGCAGAACAGAACAGGCAGCAGCAGAACAGAGCAGAACAGAACAGGCAGCAGAACAGAACAGAGCAGAACAGAACAGAACAGGCAGCAGCAGAACAGAACAGGCAGAAGAACAGATCAGAACAGAATAGGCAGCAGAACAGAACAGAACAGAACAGAACAGAACAGAACAGAACAGAACAGGCAGCAGCAGAAACAGACACAGGCAGAAGAACAGATCAGAACAGAATAGGCAGCAGAACAGAAAAGAGCAGAACAGAACAGAACAGGCAGCAGCAGAACAGAACAGGCAGAAGAACAGATCAGAACAGAATAGGCAGCAGAACAGAACAGAACAGAACAGGCAGCAGAACAGATCAGAACAGAACAGGCAGCAGCAGAACAGATCAGAATAGAACAGATCAGAACAGAACAGGCAGCAGAACAGAACAGAACAGAACATTCAGCAGAACAGAGTAGAACAGTAGAACTTCCTCCTTTGAGGAGCCTCCACTGCTATACTTGGCATGTAGGTTTCTTACTTATGGGTGGCACAAATTGCGATATGGGGGAGGGGAATGGGCAGGGTATATGCAAATTAAAATACTTTAGTATTTACTACAGTGTTTTATTGTGTGGATAATACTATAGTATTTATTATAGTATTCTACAGTATACTACAACATTCTGTAGTAAGTACTACACATGATTGAGGGATACTACATTATGTAGTATAGTATTCTGTGTTGTGGTGGTGGTGGTATTGAAGACTGAGTGTCTGTAGTCTGTGCAGTCTAAGTCCTGGGGCCAGGAGGGACCTGGGAGGATCCATGCCTATCACATCACAGGGTGTTTGAAGCAGTCAGCAGAGAGCCAGCTAAAGGTTCCCAGAGGAGGGAGAATGGGCCTGTTTTCACAGCACAGCCACCTGGGACCACCTGTCACTCTCTGTCCCTCACTTCACCACCTCACACAGCGCCCCCACTCCTTACGTTGTCTCTCTCTCCTCACATCCCTCATCTCCTCTCCTCTTCTCTCCTCCCGCCTCTCCTCTCCTCTCCTCTCCTCTCCTCTCCTCTCCTCTCCTCTCCTCTCCTCTCCTCTTCTCTTCTCTTCTCTTCTCTTCTCTTCTCTTCTTCTTCTCTCTCTTCTCTTCTCTTCTCTTCCTCTTCTCTTCTCTTCTCTTCTCTTCTCTTCTCTTCTCTTCTCTTCTCTTCTCTTCTCTTCTCTTCTCTTCTCTTCTCTCCTCCCTCCTCTCTCTTTGTCTCCATTGCCATCCTTCCTTTCTCCTCGTATTTCCTCTCTTCCCGGTTCGCTGTCTCTCTTTTTATTTTGAATTCTATTTTAAACTCGTCTGTTCTTTCTCCCTCCCTCCATCCCTCCCTACCCCCCTCCCTCCCTCCTCTCTTCCCTCCAGTACTCCCACTCATTATATCTCTCTCCTTCCTAAAAATGTGTTGAATGATACATGAGGTACTCTTGAAAGCTTGTTCGTGCCTGTCAGTCTGTTTTGTCTGCTCAGGAACTGCGGTGTGTGTGTGACAGTGTGTATTCTACAGTGTGTGTGATGGTGTGTACGGTGTGTATTCTATAGTGTGTAGTGTGTACTCTATAGTGTGTAGTGTGTACTCTATAGTGTGTGTAGTGTGTACTCTATAGTGTGTGTAGTGTGTACTCTATAGTGTGTAGTGTGTACTCTATAGTGTGTAGTGTGTACTCTATAGTGTGTAGTGTGTACTCTATAGTGTGTGTAGTGTGTACTCTATAGTGTGTGTAGTGTGTACTCTATAGTGTGTGTAGTGTGTACTCTATAGTGTGTAGTGTGTACTCTATAGTGTGTGTAGTGTATACTCTATAGTGTGTGTAGTGTGTACTCTATAGTGTGTGTAGTGTGTACTCTATAGTGTGTAGTGTGTACTCTATAGTGTGTGTAGTGTGTACTCTATAGTGTGTATAGTGTGTACTCTATAGTGTGTGTAGTGTGTACTCTATAGTGTGTAGTGTGTACTCTATAGTGTGTGTAGTGTGTACTCTATAGTGTGTAGTGTGTACTCTATAGTGTGTAGTGTGTACTCTATAGTGTGTAGTGTGTACTCTATAGTGTGTGTAGTGTGTACTCTATAGTGTGTAGTGTGTACTCTATAGTGTGTACTCTATAGTGTGTGTAGTGTATACTCTATAGTGTGTAGTGTGTACTCTATAGTGTGTAGTGTGTACTCTATAGTGTGTGTAGTGTGTACTCTATAGTGTGTGTAGTGTGTACTCTATAGTGTGTGTAGTGTGTACTCTATAGTGTGTATAGTGTGTACTCTATAGTGTGTGTAGTGTACTCTATAGTGTGTAGTGTGTACTCTATAGTGTGTAGTGTGTACTCTATAGTGTGTAGTGTATACTATATAGTGTGTATAGTGTGTACTCTATAGTGTGTGTAGTGTATACTCTATAGTGTGTATAGTGTGTACTCTATAGTGTGTAGTGTGTACTCTATAGTGTGTAGTGTGTACTCTATAGTGTGTGTAGTGTATACTCTATAGTGTGTAGTGTGTACTCTATAGTGTGTAGTGTGTACTCTATAGTGTGTATAGTGTGTACTCTATAGTGTGTGTAGTGTGTACTCTATAGTGTGTGTAGTGTGTACTCTATAGTGTGTAGTGTGTACTCTATAGTGTGTACGGTGTGTATTCTATAGTTTGTAGTGTGTACTCTATAGTGTGGTAGTGTATACTCTATAGTGTGTATAGTGTGTACTCTATAGTGTGTAGTGTATACTCTATAGTGTGTGTAGTGTGTACTCTATAGTGTGTACGGTGTGTATTTCTATAGTGTGTATAGTGTGTACTCTATAGTGTGTGTAGTGTGTACTCTATAGTGTGTGTAGTGTGTACTCTATAGTGTGTAGTGTGTATTCCTTAGTGTGTACGGTGTGTATTCTATAGTGTGTAGTGTGTGTACTCTATAGTGTGTGTAGTGTGTACTCTATAGTGTGTGTAGTGTGTACTCTATAGTGTGTAGTGTGTACTCTATAGTGTGTATAGTGTGTACTCTATAGTGTGTGTAGTGTGTACTCTAGTGTGTATAGTGTGTACTCTATAGTGTGTGTAGTGTGTACTTTATAGTGTGTAGTGTGTACTCTATAGTGTGTAGTGTGTAATCTATAGTGTGTAGTGTGTACTCTATAGTGTGTATATTGTGTACTCTATAGTGTGTGTAGTGTGTACTCTATAGTGTGTAGTGTGTAGTGTGTACTCTATAGTGTGTGTAGTGTGTACTCTATATGTGTGTGTAGTGTGTACTCTATAGTGTAGTGTGTACTCTATATGTGTGTAGTGTGTACTCTATAGTGTGTATAGTGTGTACTCTATAGTGTGTATAGTGTGTACTCTATAGTGTGTGTAGTGTATACTCTATAGTGTGTAGTGTGTACTCTATAGTGTGTGTAGTGTATACTCTATAGTGTGTGTAGTGTGTACTCTATAGTGTGTAGTGTATACTCTATAGTGTGTATAGTGTGTACTCTATAGTGTGTAGTGTATACTCTATAGTGTGTGTAGTGTGTACTCTATAGTGTGTGTAGTGTGTACTCTAGTGTGTAGTGTGTACTCTATAGTGTGTGTAGTGTATACTCTATAGTGTGTAGTGTGTACTCTATAGTGTGTAGTGTGTACTCTATAGTGTGTGTAGTGTGTACTCTATAGTGTGTGTAGTGTGTACTCTATAGTGTGTGTAGTGTGTACTCTATAGTGTGTGTAGTGTATACTCTATAGTGTGTAGTGTGTACTCTATAGTGTGTAGTGTGTACTCTATAGTGTGTAGTGTGTACTCTATAGTGTGTGTAGTGTGTACTCTATAGTGTGTAGTGTGTACTCTATAGTGTGTGTAGTGTGTACTCTATAGTGTGTGTAGTGTGTACTCTATAGTGTGTAGTGTGTACTCTATAGTGTGTGTAGTGTGTACTCTATAGTGTGTGTAGTGTGTACTCTATAGTGTGTGTAGTGTGTACTCTATAGTGTGTGTAGTGTGTACTCTATAGTGTGTGTAGTGTGTACTCTATAGTGTGTATACTCTATAGTGTGTGTAGTGTGTACTCTATAGTGTGTATACTCTATAGTGTGTGTAGTGTGTACTCTATAGTGTGTAGTGTATACTCTATAGTGTGTAGTGTATACTCTATAGTGTGTGTAGTGTGTACTCTATAGTGTGTAGTGTGTACTCTATAGTGTGTGTAGTGTGTACTCTATAGTGTGGCATTGCATACATCTTTGACTGTTGCTTATAGGTGGCATTTCTAGTGTACATGTTGCACTGTAGCTTTACTGTGTCTATGAATATTATATATGAATATTTTACCATTAGGCCTTACTGTGTCTATGAATATTATATATGAATATTTTACCATTAGGCCTTACTGTGTCTATGAATATTATATATGAATATTTTACCATTAGGCCTTACTGTGTCTATGAATATTATATATGAATATTTTACCATTAGGCCCTACATTGCGTGTATACAGTACTGTTACATCTTTGACCAAGCACGATGTAATATGGAGTAATGAGTGGTCATGTTTCTAGAGAATTACGCACACACACACAACAAACACACACACACACACACACAACAAACACACACACACACACACACACACAACAAACACACACACACACAACAACACACACACACACAACAAACACACACAACACACACACACACACAACAAACACACACACACACACACAACACACACACACACACACAACAACACACACACACACACAACAAACACACACACACACAACAAAACACACACACACAACAAACACACACACACACAACAAACACACACACACACAACAAACACACACAACAAAAGTCCTGTGAGTGTGCATAAAGTCGGAGATAGTCAGTGTAGCCATTTTGTTAGCTATTTAGCAGTCTTATGGCTTGGGGATAGAAGCTGTTTAAATCAAATCAAATCAAATCAAATGTTATTTGCCATATGCGCCGAATACAACAGGTGTAGACATTACCGTGAAATGCTTACTTACAGCCCTTAACCAACAATGCATTTATTTCTTAATAAAAAAAACGTAAAATAAAACAACAACAACAAAAAAGTGTTGAGAAAAAAAGAGCAGAAGTAAAATAAAATAACAGTAGGGAGGCTATATATACAGGGGGGTACCGTGTGCAGAGTCAATGTACGGCGGCACCGGCTAGTTGAGGTAGTTGAAGTAATATGTACATGTGGGTAGAGTTAAAGTGACTATGCATAAATAGTAAACAGAGTAGCAGCAGCGTAAAAGAGGGGGTGGGGGGGGGGGGCAGTGCAAATAGTCCGGGTAGCCATGATTAGCTGTTCAGGAGTCTTATGGCTTGGGGGTAGAAGCTGTTAAGAAGCCTTTTGGACCTAGACTTGGCGCTCCGGTACCCGCTTGCCGTGCGGTAGCAGAGAGAACAGTCTATGGCTAGGGTGGCTGGAGTCTTTTACAGTTTTGAGGGCTTTCCTCTGACACCGCCTGGTATAGAGGTCCTGGATGGCAGGAAGCTTGGCCCCAGTGATGTACTGGGCCGTACGCACTACCCTCTGACACCGCCTGGTATAGAGGTCCTGGATGGCAGGAAGCTTGGCCCCAGTGATGTACTGGGCCGTACGCACTACCCTCTGACACCGCCTGGTATAGAGGTCCTGGATGGCAGGAAGCTTGGCCCCAGTGATGTACTGGGCCGTACGCACTACCCTCTGACACCCGCCTGGTATAGAGGTCCTGGATGGCAGGAAGCTTGGCCCCAGTGATGTACAGGGCCGTACGCACTACCCTCTGACACCGCCTGGTATAGAGGTCCTGGATGGCAGGAAGCTTGGCCCCAGTGATGTACTGGGCCGTACAACGCACTACTCTCTGACCCGCCTGGTATAGAGGTCCTGGATGGCAGGAAGCTTGGCCCCAGTGATGTACTGGGCCGTACGCACTACCCTCTGACACCGCCTGGTATAGAGGTCCTGGATGGCAGGAAGCTTGGCCCCAGTGATGTACTGGGCCGTACGCACTACCCTCTGACACCGCCTGGTATAGAGGTCCTGGATGGCAGGAAGCTTGGCCCCAGTGATGTACTGGGCCGTACGCACTACCCTCTGACACCGCCTGGTATAGAGGTCCTGGATGGCAGGAAGCTTGGCCCAGTGATGTACTGGGCCGTACGCACTAACCTCTGACACCGCCTGGTATAGAGGTCCTGGATGGCAGGAAGCTTGGCCCCAGTGATGTACTGGGCCGTACGCACTACCCTCTGTAGTACCTTGCAGGAGCCTGTTGGTGTCTTGTTGCTCCAGTACCGCTTCCATGCGGAAGCAAGGAGAACAGACTATGGCTTGGACGCCTGATATAGAGGTCCAGGGAGCTGTACGGTCCGTACCACCGAGGGCGGTGTAGTTTCCATTCCAAGCAGTGACCCAGCAAGTCAAGATGCTCTCAATGGTGCAGCTGTAGAATGGTACAGCTGGCACATCTTTTTAGCCTCCTGAGGGGCGAAGAGGCGCTGTTGCACCTTCTTCACGACTGTGTGCATTTTATGTCCTTAGCAATTACTGACGTTGAGAGAGAGGTTGTTGCTCCGGCACCACACTGCCAGGTCACTGACCTTCTCCCTGTAGGCTGTCTCATCGTCGGCTGGTGATCAAGCCCTACCGCCGTCGTGTCGTCAGAAAACTTGATGATGGTGTTGGAGTTGTGCTTGGCCACGCGGTCATGGGTGAACAGGGAGTACAGGAGGGGACTAAGCATGCACCCCTGAGGGGCTCCCGTGTTGAGGGTCAGCGTGGTGGAGGTGTTGTTGCCTACCCTCACCACCTGGGGTCGGCCCGTCAGGAAGTCTAAGATCCAGTTGCAGAGGGAGGTGTTGAGTTCCAGTGACCTTAGCTGTAGTCTATGAACAGCATTCTCAAGTAGGAAAGTGTCACAAAATAGCAAAGTTGGGTCGGAGCTAGAGGCCTTCACGGGTCTAAAAAGTTGGACCATTCCGATTTGTTTTTAAAATATAGAGACCTGTTCCGAAAGGACCCCGGGGACAACTAGTTCCTTATAGACCTGGTCGGAACCAGACCCAGTCCAATCCGATCAACGTGAGGAAAGCAGCAGAAAAGTCCATTTTTCAGCGACTTTGTTAACCAGAGCTGATAAAAGCGCGAGAGGAGAGGCGCTCGGGTACATGTGGATCCGTGAAGACCTCTAGTCGGGAACTCGCAAGACGGCAGCCATACAGAACGGTGCCATCTTCACTGATTATTATTTGAATAATAATATAATTATACTGTACTGCATATGCCATTTAGCATACTCAAGTTCACCGCTGAATTGATTCACTGTAGTTTGTTGTTTTTGCAATGGCAGGTATATCCACACACTGAATATGCACCCAATTACCGCGTTTATTAACAACATTTCGAGGATTTTCGTCAGATCAAACGGACTGAGTGCTCACATCCCCAAATATGTAAAACTTATCCCAGCAAGTTTTTTTTAACAACAAAACTTGTCAATGGCAAGGTTTTCGATATGCATCATAGGCTAATCTGTGAACTAAATCTCGCTGGCCAGCTAACGTCTGTCCCCAGAGACTAATCATAGATTTAGATAAAATGCTGTTTGATCAGTGTGTGTGTGTGTGTGTATGTGTGTGTGTATGTATGTGTGTTTTGTGTGTGTGTGTGTGTGTGTGTGTGTGTGTGTGTTGTGTGTGTGTGTGTGTGTGTGTGTGTGTGTGTGTGTGTGTGTGTGTGTGTGTGTGTGTGTGTGTGTGTGTGTGTGTGTGTGTGTGTGTGTGTGTGTGTGTGTGTTTTAGGTGCAACATGTTTTTGGAAAGTCTCCTGCTTTCTAACGTTCATTCATTTTGGATGAAGGATGATGAAACTCTAGTCAGAGTGTTTTCACCTCACCTGTGTTCTCTGTCTCTGCTTGATGGAATAACAAAAAACCTTTTCAGAGTTGTTGAACGGAGCTGCTAACAGCATACTGTCTAACTCTAACACCCCTGAGACTGCCTCAATACAACCTCAATACAGGACCTCTTTGTTGCTCAAGTTCAATATTTACCTCTATACAGTATAGGGCTTGGAGAGAGTGCTGTTCATTTGAAAGACATCTATAGTCCTCTTGTTGCAAACACACTGCTGTTTGTATACAGCTGTTTAACCCACTGTTTGATTTGTGGGCCTGTGTTGACTCATTTGTTGACTATTCTATTTCAGGTTAGTCCTGATTAAACAATCTACTCTCTCTCTCTCTCTCTCTCTCTCTCTCTCTCTCTCTCTCTCTCTCTCTCTCTCCTCTCATCTCTCTCTCTCTCTCTCATCTCCTCTCCTCTCTCTCTCTCTCTCTGTCCTCTCTCTCTCTCTATCTCTCTCTGTCCTCTGTCCTCTCTCTCTGTTCTCTCTGTTCTCTCTCTCTCTCTCTCTCCTCTCTCTCTCTCTCTCTCTCTCGGCTCTCTCCTCTCTCTCTCTCTCTCTCTCTCTCTCTCACTCTCTCTCTCTCTCTCACTCTCTCTCTCTCTCCTCTCTCTCTCTCTTTCTCTTTCTCTTTCTCTTTTCTCTTTCTCTTTCTCTCTCCCCCCACACTCTCCTCCTCTCTCTCTCCTCTCTCTCTCTCTTTTCTCTGTCTTTCTGTCCTCTCTCTCATCTCTCTCTCTCTCTCTCTCTCTCGCTCTCTCTCTCTCTCTTTCTGTCCTCTCTCTCTCTCCTCTCCTCTCTCTTCATCTCTCTCTCTCTCTCTCTCTCTCTCTCTCTCTCTCTCTCTCATCTCTCTCTCTCTCTCTCTCTCTGTCCTCTCTCTCTCTATCTCTCTCTCTCGCTCTCTCTCTCCTCTCTTTCTCTCTACTTTCTCTCTCTTAGATTGACGGATATCGTTGTTTAGCCATGTAGAGACTATCGTATTGTTAGCTTTGCCTGTTTAATTAACAGGTCACAGACCCACAAGCCTCCTGGCGTCTAAGGTGTGGATTGTACATTTGCAAATGTTCTAAAAGGAGACCTGTTAGTTGATCTCATGACTCAGCCTCTCTAACCGTAAACTGAAGGAGATCCTGCAGTAGATTTAAGGCACCACATATTTGTACTTCCTTGATCTCAATAACCTGTATTTTCATGCTGTTTAGTCACAGGTTCTGTTTAGTTTGTTTGAGATAGATCGGTATTGTCGTTTTGTCATGTAGAGTTTTAACAGCGTTGCTATTTTCAAGATATTGAGTCACAGGTTGATTCAAAATGTCTTCAGGTTCTGACTAGGGCTGTTGTGGTGACCGTATTCCCACCACACCTGGCGGTTACAAGTCACGGTTTAGTCACGGTAATTAGGCTTCTCCAAGCTCTGATGCTGCTGCTGGTCATTAGTAGCCTAACAAACTTGCTAACTGCCTGGTACTCTATTGTCCCTCTAATCACTCTGACATCAATTCAAAATCTAATCGAAAATCTAATCAAAGACTTCATGAGAGCCCATGAAGCTCATGTTGTGCAACATTTCTATGTGCTATGCAATTGCGTGAGAAAACAGAGTGATGGCCTCTATTAAAAAGAGGAGGATCCCATCAGCTTTCTATAGGCTAGGCCTACTATATTTATTTCTCAACTTTCCTAATATTAAGCACAATGTTTATCTTTACAACAGGAGTATAGCCTACGTGGCTGGCATGAAAATGAACCATGGGAAAAGTGTCCTCCATTCGCTATTTAAGTGCATAAGACATTTATTATTTCCCCTGCCCCTGTTTCAAGACAGGTGCATGATAATGGTCCATTCGAAAATCTAAACATATTTCACACATGTATTATTTAGTAAATGTAAAGACAAGAATAGTATTAGTCTATCACTTGTGAATGATGCCCAGCGTAAAGGCAAGAAACACGTGTTTTCTTTTTGACTTTTTCTAATCATAGTCTTACACCTCATGTAGCCTGGCCCATGGGCCTATATGTTTTGCTAAGGTTTGTATCACAACTAAAGTGGCCAAATAACTTCTTAAAATTAAGCACATTCATCCGCTTGACAAGGGGTGTAAAGCCTAACTGGCATACATAAGCAGCGCGTGAGTTTCAAGTTTGGGGAAGATAATTTTCACCATAAAAGTGCACCTTTATAATAAAAGCATTACATGCATAATCGCATTTGCGGTCACTTTTGATAATGGTGTTTTCCCGCTAATGGAACATTAAGCTAAATGTTCTCATCTGTTGCGTCAGGCTCATTGCTTAAAACAGTTTTTTTGATGCTATTGGTTTTATTAATTTGGGATCTATCGCGTCCCACAACTGTCCCAGACTATGATTGGAATATTTATTTATCGCACAGAATAGAATAGGTCAACTTTTGTACTATGGGGGATAGTAGATTGACATAGGCTAGTGCTTTTGCTGTTCGTTAGGCCGACTCATCTTGTTGGCTGACGAAAAGTAAATGTGGACAGTTCTTCCAATATCTTCAATATGCACCTCGCAGTTGCATCCCCGAAGTGTCTGTCTTCACTTGTAGCCTGTGAGAGAGACCCGGTCACGTGATGGAGAGCCATGTGAGTGAGAGGTGCTTCGGAGCACGCAGTACTCAGGGAGAAGGGTACAACGGCCCTATAAATATATAAATATATGGATTTTTTTCGGGTGCATTACGCCCACACAAAAGGGATGCCGCCGGGAAATTCAAGGCATTATCAAGTGCTTGTCAAACTGTGAATGAGAGACTGATTAAGTGTGTACAGCCTGCGCAGAACAACAAAGTAGAGCTCATGCCTTTCAAGCGACTTTTTTCAAATCATCATTAGTCGCATCATGCAGCCTTACAATGTATTAAAAATCAAAACATATAGCCCAACATTTGTAGAACAACTAAAGTTACATTAATACATCTAAATTAAGCATATTTAAGCAAATTAAGTACCTATTTCTTTGTTAACCGCTCAACACAGAATAGCCGCATGTGCGCACTCCCTCAAATATTTTGGAGAAAATATCCTTTCTATTTCATTCAGCTTTGTTAAATTGTATTCTTCATACTATAAAATATTCTAAGCAAATCTTGTCTGCTAAATGAACTAGTGTAGCCCACAGCCATATGGCATAGCCAGATCAGGACCTAACACAAGGACAACTCAGAGTATGCTATTCTGTTCTTCTGAAATAGACTACAGTTTCTTCATATCATGTTTCTTTAGACCTGTCTAAAATAAATAATGGATATATTATGAAGGTGTAGGCTATATTACATGGATTTATTAGACTTTTTTAAATGTAGATGTTCCAAAGGTCTGCATTAGTGGCTTGTAGGCTATGTGTGGAAGCCAGGAGATGCTAAATGTGTTCATGTTAATAAGCAGGTCAATTGCTGTGAGACCGACAGTTAATCTGCTTGAAAATCACCGGCTGACTAAATTTCGTGACCACCACAGCCCTAGTTCTGACTCATAACTCCTAGCTAGATGATCTTGGATCATCGTCATAAGCATCTGTTTTGAATCTCTGCCTTAATATCACTACCTATCACCAGACAGGAAAAGGATTACAGAGGCAAAGGATTACCTCAGCCCAAAATCTTTCCCCACGAAAGCTATGAGAGAGTGTTTATTGAGGCTTATTTGATCAAATAGAGTAATGTTCAGGTTATTGCAAATGTACTGATATAAGTGGACACACATTCGGTAACTTTGAGAAAAACAACTTAGTTGTTCACTGAGCTGCACTTCCTAACTTCCTGCCAAATGTATGACCATATTAGAGACACATACACTACCAGTCAAAAGTTTGGACGCACCTACTCATTCAAGGATTTTTCTTTATTTTTCACTATTTACTACATTGTAGAATAATAGTGAAGACATCAAAACGATTAAATAACACATATGGAATCATGTAGTAACCAAAAAAAAGTGTTAAACAAATCAAAATATATTTTATATTTCAGATTCTTCAAAGTAGCCACCCTTTGCCTTGATGACAGCTTTGCACACTCTTGGCACACTCAACCATGCTTTTCCAACAGTCTTGAAGGAGTTCCCACATATGCTGAGCACTTGTTGGCTGCTTTTTCCTTCACTCTGCGGTCCAATTCATCCCAAACCATCTCAATTGGGTTGAGGTCGGGTGATTGTGGAGGCCAGGTCATCTGTGGCAGCACTCCATCACTCTCCTTCTTGGTCAAATAGCCCTTACACAGCCTGGAGGTGTGTTGGGTCATTGTCCTGTTGAAAAAACAAATTATAGTCCCACTAAGCGCAAACAGATGGGATGGCATATCGCTGCAGAATGCTGTGGTAGCCATGCTGGTTAAGTATGCCTTGAATTCTAAATAAATCACTGACAGTGTCACCAGCAAAGCACCGCCACACCATCACACCTCCTCCATGCTTCACGGTGGGAA